>JAKTPS010000239.1:0-16135 GCA_030556275.1 Lipomyces sp. NRRL Y-27488 | reverse complement strand
GCGACAGCGACAGCTCCAACTTCACGGTTCACAAGCGGCTGCTCGATGGTCTGGGCAGTAACAGGTACTCCGCACGCCGGATCCTCGTGGATTCTTTCGATTTCGGCTGTCTGCGATGCGGGCGCAAGCACATGCTCGCATGCAGCGGCAACTTTCTCGCACTGGGCAGTCTCGCGGCCGATGGGGTCGTCGCAAGCATCGCACGGAACAGACTGAGGAGCTTCATTGCAGTCCACGATGGCGACTGTGGGTACGTCAACTGGTGCGATGATGGCGGAGGAGGCAGATGTGCTTGTCGCCAGGTCAACGGTGCAGGCGCTTGTGTCGCTGTTCTCGGAGCGGGCGGGTTCAACAGGCGGGATGATCATCGCCATAGTGGTCGTCATCGTCGCGTTACAGGCAGCAACGGGCGCGCTGGTGACCGCTGAATCGTCCTCAGCAACCGAAGTATCATGCTCGATCAATTTGACTCCTTCAGTTGGCTCGTCTTGAGCAGCGGGAAATCCATCGATGGTCGGCTTGTCATCCGCGGTCTTGTCGGCAGCTGCGGGGTTGTCATTCAAAGTCAGATTCTCGCTACCAGCAATTTCTCGAGACGTAATAGGCACGTCAGGCATACCTGGATTCTCAGACGTGGCCGGCTCCTTGCGGTCGATGAACGCCTCGTGGACAACAGGCTCAGCAACCTCAGTCGCCGCCGAAATGCGCTCCTCGGCATGAGCGACCGTGACTGTCGGGGTCATTGTCGCCGTCGTCGTCGCCGTCGTCGTCGCTGTCATCGCCTCCTCAACCGACGTGCGTGGATCAGCCGACTCGTCTTTCGCGGCCTCGTCCATGCCGACAACCGGCTTCTCATCCGCGACGGGCTCGACAGCCGCCTCGGCCGCCTCGCGAGCCAACTGCTCGCCGACGTCGGCCTGTTCGCGCGTCTCGATCGCCGTGACGGGCGTCACATCCCTTTTCCCACGCCAGCGGTTCCGTCTCTTGCCCGGTCGCGCTCGCTGCTGCGATCCGGCGGAGTGCTTCGCCGCCGCGCCCGTCGGCGGCTTGCGGCGAAGTTGGAACAAGATGTCAAAGCACATCTTGAGTACAACAAAAAACTTGAAATTAACTTGACTTGTTTAGTTTGCAACAGTGGAACGGATTCAGAAAGGTGCAGAAAGTGAAGAGGGAACAACAATTTCGCGGTTCAGGTAAGGTTGAGATGGGCATTGCGATTCGGGCCGGCTCGTCTGTCGCCATTTTGCTGGTGGTTTATACCCACCACTTAACCCTAGAATTTCTGTTGGACTTTGTGGACTGCATATTCTGTTATCGTTCAGTTCGCACAGTACATATGGAATTTCTGGCATACTGATACAAGAAACTGACGATACCGCTATGGCTAGAACTGTAGATGGTGGAGTGGAGCGTCCACCCAATACAGTATTTTAATATTTTATGTTGTCCTCAAGGAAATGTAACCAAAGCCTGCGGCATTTGAACAACACTACGCCGGGTGATGTAAACAGTAGAGGGCAAGACAAGCCTGTGGTCGGCTGGTCTGCTGGTCGGCTGGTTCGCCCTAAGCACTGTCAGCGCACCGGTTCCGTCGCATCTACGACTTCAACGCGTACCGTCCAACGCTCTCGAGGCGACGGCACCCTCCATTGTCTTGATCGAGCCACGGCAGGTGCAAATAGCAGCCAGAACCGGTAATTTTTTGTTAACAACGTCTTCAGTGCTATAAAGCGTCGCCCGCATCAGTCCAGCTGTCTCCGAGTTTGGAGGCGGTCATCATGAATGCTTTGCAAACAGAAATAACCATCACTATCATAATCTACAAGACACTGAGCAGTGGCATGTTCTGACTACGTAATAAAACGCCAAGTATAAACTTATACAGAATTACAAACACTGCAAATCAACGAAAAGGGGCAGACCTGGAAGTATCAAGGATCTATCTGATATTATTATTTGAATAGTTGCATACATACCGCACTTCTTATTTCTATAGCACTCTACAAAGAAAATTCCTCAACCCAAAAAAAAAAAACGAAATAAAAATGCACAAGAACAGTGAAAGGACTACAAAATAAAATGACAGTGAAAAGACTATTAAAGTAAAATTTACATCAAGAAAAGAGGGAATGCCTCTGATGTAGAAATAAGAGAATACGGAACGACATTGCCGACGTCTTTCGACTTTTTTTGGAGTAACATACAAGTCTGACAAAAAGGATCTATGCAAAAGCCCGGGCGACAAACACCTGTGTCGCTTTGAGAGCCTGGTACTTGACATCCTGGTCAGGATGAGCCATCAGTTCCATGATTTTCGTCTTCGTGCCCAACTGGTTCAACAATTTGAGGCCCTCGGGCAATTCGGCAATGACTTGACCGATATCATTGCTCGCGACAGCGAGAACCGTGTTGTCCGACGTCGTCGCAATGACCTTTGCGAGTTCCTTGAGGAGCTTCCAGTCCTCTTCCTTGAAGAGCTCCACATTTCGCTTCCAGAAGTCAATCGACTTGTGTGCCGGCGACCATTTCAGTCGGCCAGAGGTGAGCTCGGAGACGTATTCGTCGAATGTGGACATTGAGTCGTGTGCCTCTTGCAACGCGGTGGACAGGGTCACAAGATCGGACTCGAGCTCTGTGTCTGTCCATTTCCGTTGGGCCATGCCCTTGATCACGGGAAGACCTCCGACAACGAGGAACGCAGTAATATTTTGCTCCGGTGCAATGGCGACAAGATTGTAAAACAGGGACACGCTGACACGGATGATCTTTTCTTTGATGGCAGTCTTGATGATGTCCAACACAATTGAAATAATATCGCAGGTCTTGTTGAGCTCCTCGGCAGGCTCGAGCTCAAACGAAAGCAGCCAGAACACAAGAACAGTGTAGTATTGCAACTGCAGACCGCCCCGGCCAGACTTGAGATTCTCCAGTAGTGGTGGACCATATGTAGTGATTTTGGCCCAGAAAAGCGCGCGTGTGCACTTGACGGACAAGACAGCACCATATGCCTGCACGGCAAGGTCCTTAAGGTTGAGGTCCTCAGACGTTGACAACTTATAGCTGTAGTCTAAGATCTTCTCGACAGTGGTAACCGACGGCTTGTCAGTAGCCCTAAATATTTACTTAGCATAAACCAATTGACACGTAACAGCAGAGGTCGCCTACATTACGAGTAATAAGATGACCTTCGCGGCGAGGAGCGGAAGAGTCTCGTCCTCACTGTCCAGCAGCTTCACCAGCGGCGCAGTAAATAAAGGTAGTGAGTTGGCGGCTTTTGTGAATGCTTTGCTTGCTGTTGATATTCATAAGGTCAGTTCCGGATATCAGATAGTGGAGCATTGCATGTATGTCGGCTCACCGAGAAGGAGATCGCTAGTCAAGACGAGTGCGTACTTCAGAGTCTCGCCGGCCGAGAGGTCTGTTAAGATCGTCTGGAATGTGGCGGCGTACGCAAATGGGGCCTGGAATTTCGGTGTTATTAGTACGGAAAGGATGGAAACGAGACTGGGCAGGATTGAACGCAGCACATACAGCATCGAGTGCAGCAACGGCTTCAGAGGAAGGCTTCTTGTCGACCAGGTTAAGCAATGCGACGTATTCCGGCGGCAGAGCAAAACTAGTCCACGACACGGACGTCTCGCGAACAGTCGCAAGTATATCGTCAAGGCACGCATTGGAGAAGATGACGCTGGCCGGGGACGGAACCTGGAGAACCGTTAGATGTTGCGCAACATATGTCTCGTCCTGCAGAAGCCAATTGCACTCGCCGGCGCCCCCAGACACTAAGCAAACAAACACATACGTCCTCTGTGATCGTGGTAGAAGCCATTGCAGTGCGCAGGACAGAAAGTAGACCGGGGAAATGGGGCGAGGGGAGATGCGAAGGATCTTTGTAGCGCAGCGCAGAACGGGAACAGAGACGAGAGCGACCGAAAAGATAACGACTGGCCAGGTTGAGCCCTAACCCTTTCAATATGTCCCAATCCGGTATGAACCCCTTCCCTGCTGTAAACCCTCAGTTAGACGTAACTATTCTCCGCCACAGTTGCAGACATACGTTCGGCCATTTGATTACTTGTTTCAAGCCTCCATCTGTTCGTCGTCTATCCTTGTGATACTCTCTCAATTGTATTTACCGAGTTCTTCAGCTGTTTTTGGAAATCACACAAACATGCCGACCGCAAATCCGTTGTCCAAGATCATCGTGCTTGCGTCAGTTCTCGCCGCCGGCTTCTTGCTTATCATTCTCTCGTGCGCGCTCTTCGATAACTGGCTTCCTCTGCTTGTTGGTAGGTATTTCTGTGTTGACTGCCGCTTTTTCTCCCATGTGGCTAACGTGAGATCTGGTCTGAATAGTCGGTGTTTTCTTGATTGCGCCACTGCCAAACGCAATATGCGAGCGGTACGCCAACAATGACGACTTCATGAACGAAAACTCTGGGTATGTTCGCCATCCTCTCCTCTTTTGCACCGTTTCGTCCTCTGACTCTTTATATTTAGTAACGCCGTCGTGGACTTTGGCCGCTACCTCACCGGCTTTTTCGTCGTCACCGGTCTTGCGCTCCCCACCGCCCTCGCACATTCCCGCGTCATCGGACTTCCCGCCATGTTCATGTCTGTTTCTGGTGGCTTGTTAGTCTACGGAACCATCATTGCATTTACATTGTTTTTCAGTGAAACCGAGGAATTTTAAGTCCATGTCGTGAGTCGCTGTCTGGGATGTGTGGGTTTACAGTCATTTTGCATCACATAACGGGTTAAAATATATCATGAACATCCCGTTTTTGGTCCTCTATTCTTCTCCGTTTTAATACGGCTACCTTTTCCATGGTATGATTTGATTTGTGTACAATGGTCTTAATTGTATTTGGAGTTATCGCTTGTTTCTGTTTTATTTCTGGTTTGTGGGGCCCTGTCGTTGGGAAGAGCGGTATTATGACATGCGAAATTTGTACAAATGAGTTATTGTTAGATAGAAAAAGAACATAATATGGTACATATTAAGGAAATACTACTACATATATCCAAGAAAAAGGCGGAGGACAACTTACCGCCTTGTCGATCTCAATACACGCTGATGACTATCTTATCGCGGCCTATATACCGAACACCGGTCATTAAGTCCTCAAACGATGCAACAAACTCGTATTCGCCGCGAGCAAGAACGACAAAGTCGGTGTCGACAATGCGCGTCTCGCCGACTGCGAGGCTCGTGACGGGTCGTTGCAAAATGCCATTGAAGATGATGCGGCGGTTGATGTCGAGCGAGAGTGACGGCGGGAGGTTGCGCAGAGCAGGAAGTATGCGCAGAATGCCGGATGATTTCGCGGAAGCGGATGACTTCTTTGTTGAGGAAGACGATCTTGCGATCTTGACATTTAACGTCACGAATGAGTCCGACTTGACGAGCCAGTGGAAACGGCCCGATCGCTGTATTGAGTCCGACTCCTCGAGAGACAATTCCACTGAGACAGCTTCGACGAGTAAGATATCTACCATCTGTGGAGTAATCCTCAATGCACGCAACTCAATCATGCCCGAGTGAACGCCTTGCAAGTCGCGCTCATTAGCCTCTGATTTCTGTAACTGCTGCTGCTGCTCTTGATCGCCGGACAATCCATTAAGCAAACTTGCATTCGTAGATTCCGGGACGACTTCGAGCCAGGATCCCGTAATACTTCCTAGTAGCTTTTCCCTATACCAGAATACGGCTCGCTCGACCTCCTGTGGCCATATGCTGTTCTTTCGGGCCGATTTATTCGAAAGATCTTGGCGAATAAACTGCTTTGGGGGCACCAGAGACGGAATCGGCAGCGTAGGATCAATGCCGTCTATACGCTTGATAGGCACGAGTAGCCTGCTGACGTGGCCAGGTTGAATGACGTCTTTGATTAATCGCTCTCCGACCGCTAGTGATTGTAATTCTACCGCCAGCGGCATAGACCAGGAATTGCGCAGATCAAGCAACATCAAGCAATATTGATTCATGCTCTCAAAGGGTATTCCCAATGAGTCTAAGAAATTCACAAGCAGTGGTGTCGTAGTCTCTTGTTGCTGTGAGATACCTTGCAATTTGATAATCGGCATGTCGAAGCTGAATGGCACAAAGTCGCAACTCGCTACCTCTATGCTTGGATTCACTGTCACGTTCACATCAAACGCCAACGAGCGCGCATAGATAACTTCCTGCTTGTCGTCGCTCTTGTCGTCGCTCGCATTTGCAGTGTTACTATACAATATTTCTGCCGATCCGGACGTCAACGCTCGCTTGCCAAGCACTTCGATCTCGATTTCGACCTCGCCATCTGGAGGAATAGTGAGAGTGCTTAGATCAGTCACGCATGTGAAGGCCTGTCTCTTGTGCAGAAAGTACTCAATTTCGTAACGACTCATCTCGTTCTTGTAACCGTTGTTATTATTGTTGCTGCTGCTGTTGCTGCTGTTGTTGTTTCCAGAAGTGCTGTTTAGGGCTGCCGAGAGTGACACGATCGTCGAATCCGAGAAACTAATCTGAATGTGCCGCACTGGCACCTTGTCGGACATGTTGCCCAGCGCAACCGTAAACCGTCTTCGCTCGCCTTCGAGTAGCATGATGCTGTTCTGCGCCAGCGATATTCTGTTCACTCTCAGCAGAGGCAGCGCCGGTACAACGTCTATGCCGATTTCTTTAATTGTTCCTGGAGGGGTCACAGGCAGTAGAGTAGTCGCGCGGGCATCGAGCCCGAATTTTTTGATCTGTGGGGATGGTGTCACGGTGAGTTGCTGTGGTGTGATCGGGAGGGTCGTTTCTTTGCATCCGTAGACTTGGAACACGCAGCCTGTGATCGTCAGTGCACCGGGGGATGTAGGCGTAAGATAGATGGATATTGGATACACCTTCCGAGGAGGGACAACAGTCGAGACCACATCTGAGGAAAACAAAGTACCGGATCCACTGTGGCATGTTAGTCTGTCACCTCCCAATTTATGTAAAAAGTCACTGAACATACACAAGTGCAATCGACTTTATGTCCAGCTCGAATGCAAACGGGTTCTGCAATATAACTCTAATCTCGACCGGCTCGTCCGTCACGAAGATATGGCGTATCTCCTGTTCGCTGTCGTCGTTCTTATCAAAAGGGTTGTATATGAAGACGCCGTCCCCTGCAGCCTTTGGCTTTTCGTATCCGGGCAACGGTTCGGGTACGGCCCACAAGCTTGACTCGACGACAGCGACGTCCCTGACAAGAAAAGAGTCCCAGTAAGGGTCTTCAAACCCGTCCAGGCCCATTGACTTGGCGGACACATAGGCGTTATACATGTTTCGGACGAGCGACACTTGCTCGTCAGCGGAAAGGTCGAGTGCTGGTGTGGACCGCAGAAGGATGCCGGTGTATTTCACCACGCCGACGTAATCCGGAAGCACGCGACAAAGCTCGATGCACGATCTTAGAATTGAGATCTTGATATCCGGCCATCCGAACGTTGAAATCTGATTTGCCGCAGAAAGACGCACACCATAGATGGCACAGATGTCGTCCAAGAGGGACAAAATCCCCGAATCCATGCCGTTGCTGCCGAGTGTGCCCACCGAAGCAATCGCAGGTTCGCTGCTAAAGTCGTCATCTTGATCTCCGTCAATATTGGACGCCTTGCCGATGCGTCTGTTCTGCGCTAGAACCCGTGCCTGCACTATCCGCGGAATCAGCTCGATCACGAGCTGTCGCAGGACAAGCGCGCGCTTGCGCTGGAATCCCAGTTTGCCGCATGCCGTGGCGATTCCGCTCAGAATGCGCGTCGCGTCAACGACGTCGACGCCGTTGAGTCGGACGGCCTGTGCAGTTGATAGCCAGTTCATGATTGTCATTTTGCTCGCATGCAACTGCGGGTGCTGCAGAGATACTTCCTTGATTGGGCGGGACAGCACAGCGGCCACTCGTGATGTCTGATTCCAGCCCCCTGAGAGGCATATGCAGGTTAGGAGATTCACTGTCCGCAGGATGGTCTCGACGTAGGCGATTTGGGGTATGCTTTCGCCGGGAAAGTTCTGTGATCTGTTGTACAGGTTGAGGATTGTCGAAGTCATCTGGGGCAGGAGGTCTATCAAATGAGGCGGCTCGGGCTTCGAATCTTTCTTCTCGAGCGCATTCGTGGTCGGCACCGGCGGAAGCACTATGGCGGGGATGGTGAAGGGCACGCCGATATACGCGAGAATTACCATACAGACACCAATGCCTTCGATGCATGCCGCGTGCCACAGGTAGTCGTTAACATTCTTGAGCACGTTCACGGCCTCGATGTACTCTTTCAAGGCGTCAATGGTTCGTCCGGCGAGCAGGTACATGTTGGCGATCATTTTCATTGCACGCCCTTTCCGCCGTTGTCGCTGGCGCTCGGTATGATGCGATAGAGGATATGACGACAGCGGCCTGTCGCGACTTGAAGACGACGGGAGCGAGCCCGTGGAGCCGTAAGGCGAGGAGTGTGCGTGCGTGGCCGGCACGGAGTGCAGCATGACGGAGTCGTAGTCGTCGTCCCTTGCCAGCGGTGACGCAATGACGTCTGCAATCTCATATGCCTTTGCGAGTAATGGCAGTTCTGCTAGCAGCGCCGACGTCAAGTCACAGAGGATAGTCCGCATTGAGGGTATGGCACGCGAGGTTGCCCCGCGGGGCGGAACGCAGATGAAGTCGGTCGAGGGAAGCTCGTGA
This sequence comes from Lipomyces sp. NRRL Y-27488, assembly GCA_030556275.1. Lineage (NCBI taxonomy): Eukaryota > Fungi > Ascomycota > Lipomycetes > Lipomycetales > Lipomycetaceae > Lipomyces > Lipomyces sp. NRRL Y-27488. Next base: position 7,445 of record JAKTPS010000239.1, on the reverse strand, counting down.
GCTTGCAAGGGACAGTCGAAGACGATAACTTTGTGGACGACGGATTGAGGCGAGGCTGCTTGTAGTTGGCCTATGACACTATGGAGACTGCCGATGTCGCTGATATTATTGTAGTCCGCGAGAGCAAACACCTAATGAGATTAGATTGGAACAGAGTAAAAGAACGATGAACACTTACAGCCAGTGTCCTCCGATAGAGCTCCAGGTCCTCGAGAATGGTATGATGATAGTCAATTGACGTCGTAAAGTCGTAGACGATCATTCCGTCAGGAAACCCCTGTGGAGAGAACATGACTGTGGCACACCGTGTCAGATACGACATTGCACGGATCATGAGACGTAAACACCAAACACACCTCGCTCTGGCCGCTGATCGGGCGTAACGTCGCCCAGTCGAATGACTGCAGTGGCCCGCAGCTGCGCGACAAAGTCCAGGAACCGTTGGCGGGACACATTGCCGACAGGGCACAGGAACGTGCGGATTCGCGATGGTGCGACGTAGGAGAGCGAGTCGAGCGACGACGACGAGGACGACGTCGACGAGGCAGAGCCGGCACCGGGTGCTGAGGAGGCAAAGTACGACGACGCCATCTCGTGTTTGATTGTGCGCTGCTGGAGCAGAGGTGCATTCAGCAGATCTGGAGTCCAGAAGAGCCGGTGATGATGTCGTGGACCCTTCAAGTTCGGACTTTTGTAGAGACTACTCTTCGTGCGGCGTTTGGTCTTCGTCTACATACTAGTTTATTCAGGAATGACGAGTAATGTATCTCCGCCATATCCCATGTCATATCATACACTAAATCGTTCTACGAATGTCTTTTCGTCCATGACTCGTCCAAATTCACCTTCACTCACAGCATCTTCCATGTCTATGTACGAGAAGATGTTCATGCTAACCCCCGATGCCTTCGCCTTCTGTCCACAGATGCAGTCCCACCACGGCAACGGCGCATAGTAAGACGAGGCCGACGTCTGATCGCTGTGGTCACTTTTGCTTTCGCCATTGAGGTCCTGGTTTACAAGCATGTGCGATCTGTCCGAGGCAAACCACCCCAGATAGGCAGTTGCGGGGATGACCCTGAAGAGCCGCTCGTGCTTGTGCTGGATGAAGACGGGCTTGAACGTGCATGCAGCGTATACTGAGAATGGAATATATGCAGCAGCACGGTAGCCTTCTCTCACGATGGCCTGTTTCTCGTGCGATGTATTCGCTATCGAGGTATCGAGGTCGAGAACAACAGTCTCCTCTTGGGCTCGCTCGATGAGGATGATGACATGGTAGTCCCATATAACGAGACCGTCTTCCCGCTTCGAGGCACGCTGACTCCACAATGGAACAGCCCGCGATGGAGACGATATGAAGACGACAGAAACCTTCGCTGTGCCGTAGTCTCTGACAAGCAATTCCGCTGCCTTGTATATGTTCTCTTCACAGTAACTGGATGCAAAACCGGTTAGCTCCGGCAACAACGCTATAGGCGCAGCGACAACGTACCAGGAAGCATATGGAAACTCCATTAGCCCATCGCAGTAGCATTACAGATGCGTGCTTGCAGATACATAACAAGCTGCCAGCCTGATCTCGAGAGATGGCCAGTTAACTCAGATAGTCCGGATAAGCCCCAGGGTTTGTTCGTGCGGCGTCGCGGTCGTCCTCGGTCGTCGTCGTCATGGGCTTATTTATCCCGAGACTATGTAGTGTAAGAGACGTCCTCAAGAGATCCAGAGTAGAACAAGACTGCTTATATACCGAGATCCGCATTCGCATCGCGCCATTCTACCGCTGCATATTCTCGAGCATCCGCCCGCTTTCCGCGGTGCCGCAGTCCCATAACAACACATCATGTTCTCAAGCGCAATCAAGTCGCGTAAGTTGCTGAGAACAGTTGACGCCCGCGGGTCGCCGGAGATCAGTCGTTGCTTACATGCTCGCCGTCTTTCTTAGTTGCTTCGAACATAACTTCACATTATGCTGTCGCGAACACGCCGTCGTTCCAGGCCGGTTCGTGGTCGGTCTACGACGCCAAGCGGCGGAACTCGTCGTCGTCCTCGTCGTCCAATCTGGTGCGTCATGTCGGGATCTATTCCCCTTAGCGTTCCTTGTTCTAACCAGCAGATGTAATTTGCACAGGTGTCGGTGTTCATGTTTGACAAAAGGAAGCTCGAGTCGCTGATCTCGCGCCTGGGCGGCCGCTCGTCGACGCTGCGGCGCGACGTCGACGAGATCTGCGAGAGGTTGCGGAGGGAGGTCGGCTTCCTCGCCCGGCTGCGGCATCCGGCGATTCTCGAGCTCGTCGAGCCTCTTGAGGACGGCCGGTCGTCAATGTCGTTTGTGACGGAGCGGGTGACGGCGAGCCTGACGTCGGTTATCGAGCGCAAGGCGAGCGAGCGCGCAGACGGCGACGGCGGCGGTGGTGGAAGGGCTCCACGACGGCAGCAGCAGCAAGAGGATGACGAGGATGACGAGGTGGACGAAATTGAGATACAGAAAGGGCTGCTGCAATTGGCAAAAGGATTGGAGTTTCTGCACAACAGCGCCGGCATCGCGCATTTAGGACTCGTGCCAACAGCAGTGTTTGTTAATGCAAAGGTATATTCGTTGAATCTCTGCTGCTTTTTAAGCTCAGTTGATGTTCTAACCTGGAAACCGTCACAGGGCGACTGGAAGATATCCGGCTTTGGATACGCACAGGAACTGCGGAACCAGGATACGAACGAGTTCTACATCCCGCACGAGGACGTGCGCATCCCCGTCTCGCTGCAGTTCAACCTCGACTACGCCGCGCCCGAACTCGTGATCGACCACCTCGTGGATGCCGAGAACGACATGTTCTCGCTCGGCTGTCTCATCCACGCGCTGTACTCGTCGCGGCCGCCGGTCCGGGCGAACCAGAACTTGTCGACGTACACGGCCGCGGTCGGCCAGCGGGTCCGGCTCGACTCGGGCGCGAGCTTCCCGAGCTACCTGCTCGACGTGCTGCCGCGGCTGCTCACGCGGCGGCCGACGGACCGGCTGTCGTCGCGGGACTTCCAGGACTCAAAGTACTTCGACAACATCCTCGTCAACACGATCCGCTTCCTCGACGCGTTCCCGGCCAAGACCGCCGGCGAGCGGCAGGCGTTCATGCGCGGGCTCTCGCGCGTTCTGCCGCAGTTCCCGAACTCGGTCCTGCAGAAGAAGATCCTGCCGACGCTGATCGACGAGCTCGACAAGGACGAGTCGATGGTCGGCCCGATCCTCGCGAACGTGCTCGAGATCGGCAAGGCGATGCCGCCGGAGAGCTTCAGCGCCCGGATCCTGCCGGGCCTGAAGGCGATGAAGGACACGCCGGCCGGCGAGTTCGTGCTGCTCGACAAGATCGAGATCGTGCGGGCGAAGGTGAACGGGACCGAGTTCAAGGACGACGTGATGCCGCTCGTATACCACGCGCTCACGTCGCCGTCGCCGTCCGTGCAGGAGAAGGCCCTCGGCGCGGTCCCGGCGATCGCACAGAGCCTCGACTTCCAGACGATCAAGAACGAGATGTTCCCGCAGGTCGCGAACGTGTTTTCGCACACGACGAGCCTGGCGGTCAAGGTGGCCTCGCTGCACGCACTGCGAGGCTTGATCGGCAGCGGCCTAGACAAGGTGAGTCCTCCACAAGTCCTGTTCCTTGCTCACGACTAAATTTTTTTGATAGTACTCCATCTCCGAGAAACTCATTCCGCTGCTGCGGGCCATGAAAACGCGCGAGCCGACGGTGATCATGAGCTGCCTCGAGGTCTACGAGCCGATCGTGCCGATGGTGGACCTGACCGTGCTCGCGACCGACGTGATCCCGCACCTGTGGGCGATGGCGGTCACGCCGCTGCTCAAGATCGACCAGTTCAAGCGGTTCATGGCGCTCGTGCGCCGGGCGAGCGCGCGCGTCGAGACCGAGCAGACGCGCAAGCTCGCCGAGCTCGAGGAGCCCGGCGGCAACGGCCTCGCGGCGGGCGGCAGGGCCGGGAGCGCCGGCGGCAGGGGCGGCGACGCCGACATGGACTTCGAGACGCTCGTGCTCGGACGGCATGCCAACGGCAAGAACGCGAACGGCCGGCCCGCCCCGGCGGTGGCGGGCAAGAAATTCGTGCCGGCGGCGCCGGAAGAGGACTTTGAATGGGGCGGCGAGTCCTCCATCGACGACGAGCCGCCGTCGCCGGCGGCACCGGCGCATGTTCCTGCCGCGGTCCCGGCACAGTCGCGGCCACAGTCGCAACCGCAGCGGCAGCGCGCACCGGCGTCGTCGTTTGCAAACATAAACAGGCAGACGAAGCCGGCGGCGGGGAGGACGCTGAACGCGCTGAGGACGCCGTCGTCGTCGTCGTCGAACGACGGCGGCAGGGCGCAGTTTTCATGGCAGGGCACGCAAAACACATCGCCTACGACGACGCGGCCGTCGTCTGCATCATCTATACAGCAACAACAACAACAACAACAGCAGCAGCAACAGAGGCAGCAGCAGACAGAGTACGCCGTGCCTTTAGAACCTACACGCGCGCCGGCACCTCCGACCGCGAGCGAGGCCAACGTGTGGGCCTCGAACGCGTCGATCACGCCTCCGTCGTTGTCGAGCCTGTCGCTCTCGTCGACCATGGGCCTCGGCGGCGCGAGAAGCGCGTCGATCGGCAGCGTCGGCATGGGCGGCCTGGTGACGGACGCGGCGGCGGCGACGAGGTCGTCGGGGATGTACATGCAGACGCTGCAGCCGACGATGGCGCCGACGCAGCACTCGCCGCCCATCGGCAGTGGTGGTGCGAACAACGGGTTCAGCGCGCCGAGCGCGGCGGCGTCGTCGACGTCGCTCGGCATCGGCAGCCAGGACATGCTGAATCCGTGGCAGTCCGTCGCGTCCGCGTCCATGCCGGTGTCCGGTGCCAACGGCGGACGGTCCGTGGTGGGGTCAATTGGCTCGTCCGCGTCGTCGTCAGTTCTACCTCCTCCTCCTCCTCCTCCGCCGACGACGACGGCGACGAGGACGGCGTCGAATGGGTTTGGATTCCCCCAGCTCGTGCCCCAGCTCGCATCGCCGCCGGCATCACAAGCGGACGACGGCGGACTGAGCAAGTACGCGAGCCTGCTGTGATTCTATTATTCTAGATTGGGCTTGTCTTCTTTTTCTCTTTTTTTTTTTGTGTAGATATTAGGACAACGGAATTTGTCAAATTAATATGTTGTGTATGATTATTAAAAACGTCGTGATACAATATCTACCTCTTCCCGCTATGTTGCTTCTTCAAGCAACAAGAAACCAAAACAAAAAAAAAAATGATGACACAGTAATAAATGGGAAACATTATTTAACATGAGAAAGTGTGAAAAAAATGATGTAAAGAGACAACTACAAAAGGTTTTTGACGAAGCGAGACAAGCTATATTGGAAGCACCACGACAAGAGCAAAATTAACAAACAGCCCTGAAAAGATGAATTCTTTCTTTTGATGAATTATGTAACGATCGGCAAGACGAACTGGCGATTATTGTTATCTTTTTTTCTTTTTTTTGTATTTCATTTTCGTCGGCGGACCCGGGGGTGTGAGGGCCCGGTTCTTAGACGACGACGACGTCGTAGATGACAAAGGCCTCGTACTCGGTGTCGACGATGGTCGAGTACTCGGCCAGGGCCTGCTCCTCCTGGACGATCTTGCCCTTCTTGTCCTTCGAGAACGCGTTGCCGGCGAGGTAGCCGTACTTCTGCGTCAGCGCGATCTTGGCCTTCTGGATCGACGCGACCGGCGGCTTGACGATGACGGAGATGAAGTCCGGCGGCAGGCCGTAGCGCAGGACGGACTCGACGAAGACGCGGATCGACTTCAGGTGGATCCACGCCTGGAACGCGTCCGCGTAGGTCGCGCGCGCGAGACGGACGGCTTCGCCCTGTGTGGTTCAATGTGGTCAGCCTTCGGCAGACGGAGATAGGGGGGCCACGGAAGAAAAAACAAAAAAAAAGAGAGAGTACGTACCCACAGCCGTCGCTCGTTCTCGGCGGCTTTGTCCTTCTCCTTCTTGAGGTCCTCGATGACGCCCTCGGACCACTTGAACTCGCGCGGGAAGTACTTGTTCTCGCGCGACCTCTGCAGGAACTCGGGCACGGCCCGGCCGAACATGGTGACCGCGTAGAGCGAGAACTCGTCGTCGGCGGCGACGAGCTTGGCGGACCTGGGCACGACCATCGGCACGAGCGTCTCGTACGACCGGATGAAGGGCTTGACGGACGCCTTCGGGACGGCGATGAGGACGGTCTCGAGGTACTCGGAGCCGAGGACGAAGTCCTCCTTCTTGACGACGTCGTGCAGCGACCGCGTCGCGAGGTTGCCGGTCTGTTTCCGCTCGACCGCGCCGAGGTTTGATTTGGCGAGCGTGTAGTTTGTGTAGACGGCCTTGAGGTCGGCGTCGAGCGCGAAGACCTCCTTCGAGAGCGTGTCGAGCAGCTCGGCGAGTGGTTTGTCGACCCGGTACTTTGCCGTGTTCCACTGGAACGACTTCAGGTAGGTCTCAACGGGCTCTGTGGTTGGAAGAGAGTGTTAGCAGGTGCCGCAGGAGGACGGCGGCGGGCAATTGCGCAAGACGGGGGGAAGACGGACTGTCGGCGACGACCTTGGCCGAGGCGACCTGGTCGGGCTTGTTGTCGTACACGCCCTTGAGGATTTCGACGGTGCGGTTGACGACGGCCTCGAACTGGGAGTCCGTCTTTGCGATCTCCTCGGACTGCTGGACGAGCTGGTCGAGCGTGCCGATTTTGAAGTTCGGGATGAGGAAGTGGGCGACGTCGTCCTTGGACGGCAGCAGCAGGGTCGACGACAGGTCCTTGATGAGCGCCGACTCCGCGTCCGCGCCGGGCGGCGCCACGGACGACGGCAGCGAGATGATGTAGTAGAGCGGGCCGGAGGGCGGTTGGTATGCCATTGCGCGGGGGGAATTGGCTGTGCAATTGGGGGGTGGACTGCGGTGGTGGTGGTGGGTTTTGGTGAAGGTGGTTGCCCGGAGAGATAAGACAGGACGAAAGCGGTATTTTCCCGCCGGGTAACCCAATCACCCAGCCCAATCAGGAACTCCGGCCGCTTCGGGCAATTCTTTTGCTTGCGCTTCTTCTTCGAATTTGTCATTCCCCGTCGCAGCAGTTATCCCGTCACGCAATAACGAATGGCGTCGCCGATCGAGCAGCTCTTCGAGACCACGCGCACGTCCGACGCGGTCGCGGCGACCCACCTCGCCGACCCGCGCGCGGAGGCGACGGTGCTCTCGACCGCCGCGTCGGCCGCCCAGACCGACGCCCTCCTCGCGCTCGCGACGCAGACGTTCATGGCCGGAGTGCATGACGCCCGGCGCGTCAAGATTGGCACGACGCGCGCGGTCACGGTCGCGCTGCGCGGCGGCCGCGGCGCGATCTCGCTGGCCGTCGTCGACGGCGCCGGCGCCGGCGAGG
>JAKTPS010000237.1:0-16899 GCA_030556275.1 Lipomyces sp. NRRL Y-27488 | reverse complement strand
AAGACGCGGTATCTGAGGACGTCTTTCCAAACTCATCGGAATCAGCACTCGATCGGCTGGTGGAGTTGGCAGGAGAGTCTGTGGTATCAAGTGCGCAGAATGAGCAGCCGACTATAGACAACCGAATCGTCCGCTCCTTACTCCGCGCACGTCACATTTTAGTTGACTCATTCGAGAAGCACTTGCACCCGGACGTGCGCAAATTTGTGGATGAGCACATTCGAAATAATGAAGAATCTCTACCAGTGGATGAGACAGCTCTACTGAAAGCCATGAAGCAATTATGCGAGTGCCGGGACGGAGGTGAAGGCGAAGTAGCCTCACTCGTCGGTACTTTCGCATTCGCAGTCGAGCGTCCTGGGATTGAGGCACTGCGCAAGGCGCAGTGGTCCCGAGAGCCATTGCCCTATGAAGAGATGTCTCAGTCCCATCTTCCCTCACCAAAACCCGACTTTTTCTATGGATATGAGAGTGAAGCAGATTTCTGGTCAACCGAAGAGCTTCTTGCAACCAATCATATCAAGTCACTCCCATATACACGACCGGGGATGTCCAATGTGCTCCCCTTTTTGGTTTTCGGGGTCACGTCGGACACGACAGGTGGCTCGCTCTTCACTGCAGAAAACCAAGCAGCCGGTAGTGGCGCCCATAGCGTTAACTCGTTCCGCTGGTTGTGTCAGCAAGCCGATCCTGACCGCGAATTAACAGCTACGGACTGCATGGCATTTTCGGCTTGTTTTAATCAGAGATACGTCATATTTTATGTGCACTGGTACTCGGAGGAAAAAAAGATCTTCTACATGTCTCGTATTGGTGAGTTTCTTTTAACTTCAGACTCTGGCCTAAAAGGATGCCACGACATGGTGGAAAACATTCTCGACTACGGGATGAACGTGAGACTCCCGGCGGTGAAAGAAGTCCTGCGGTCTCTGAGCACAGTACTAGCGCGCGCAAATCGAAGCCAGCCTGAGGATGACGAGTCCAATGAGAGACCGAGAAAAAGGAGGAGGCAGGATTAGAATTGCATTGAGGGATTGGCGTACTGGCTATTTGCTTTAGTTTGCTCAAGGAGTTTAATGTGATATTTTTTTAGTGGGAATAGTTATCAGAACAATCATGGCGTGTAGTGGCGTTGTATCTAAGTCATTATAGTAATAATAGTTACAACCTTTGCAATAGCGAACAATGGCGTGAAAGGACATCCTTGTACCGCAATGCAGCATGCAAACCACGCGAGTTCGGCTGGTAGCCTGCTCTGGGTCATCGAGAGCCATCTCGGCCCGGGTGAGGACTTGGCCCTGCCAATTCAGCTTGACCGCGATGTTGATCGCCCGCATTCGCCCAGTCCGCAAGTTCGGAGGTGTGCTGGCGGCGTTGATCGCGTCTTTGTCCTTGTCTTGTCCGAATCCATAGGCCTGCTTGCTGGTCGGGCTGCTGTCGCTACTTTCTTGTCCACATTAAGGCCCATAGGTGATGTTCAGATAAACATGCAAAAAACCAAGAGAGAGCACCAAACAGTTGAAAGACAAGGCGTCATGATGCGGATGTTCAGACAAACATGAAAAAAACCAAGAGAGAGAGCACCAAACAGTTGAAAGACAAGGCTTCAAAATGCGATAATGCGACGTGTTGTCCAAAGTGACAGATCACTAGTGGCGGCCGAGGAAACGCATTGTCAAGCATGTCTCACCGGGTCGACCTCGCCGCCCGTCGCTGACAAAATCGGAAACCTGGCGTTCAGTGGCAAGAGAAGGTATTTCTTACGAGGTATTAAATCCCGGCTAGTTGTTCGGCCCCCAGTGGATGAGACGGAGATACAAAACCACTCAAAATCTCTGAACAGCAACAGACGTAAAATAAATAAAGCTGGGCTCGACGAAACGAGCAAGCTCTTTTCTGCGATTAGCCATGGCATAGCATTGTTCAGAAATCATCACTAAAGACAATCAGCACCAGATAATCGTAACATGACTTGCCGCAAAAAGGGCTGCCCAAGTCACCTGATCACGGATGCCACTGACGAGATATAGCCGACCTGTAGTCCGGATCTAGTCCAGTGGTATATGAGGTATTTTGTTTGATAATATTGCTGATTTCCGTTCTTATTATTCGACCTAATTGTCTTTCCCTCATCCCGACAACAACCAACAAGTTTCTAGTGATTATAGGTTGGGCACGCGGCCAGCACGGAACCGGTCCGGAACCGGTCCGGAACCGGGTCGTTAGTACGATGGAACGCCGCAGAAGGTTCTGGCAGCGCCGCACGCACCAGCCGCCCTTGGCCCCACCCAGCCACGTGCGGCTTGCTGTGGCGAGTGCGAAGGGTTCAGGGCGCGTGTTTTGATGATTAAGACGGCTGATTATATATTTGTCTGTTCGCCTTCCCCGTCTTCTTCTCGGCTTCTTCCTCTTACCACCCCCTTTTCCACCTCAACTTGCACTCCGCAATGGACCAAGACTCCACCAATTCGAACGGCCAGTCTGCGCAGCCGCCCGGCGCAGGCGCACAGCCGCCCCCGCCGCGCCAGCAGGGCGCCGGCACGGGCCTGCCGGGCCTCGTCTTCGTCAACTACTCGTTCACGATAGCGCCACCCCACCAGGACAACACCACCACCACCACGACCGCCGACGACGCGACTGACCGCCGCGAGCCCTTCCGCGGCATCTTCTTCTACACCGTCCCGGGCCTCGCGAACCCGAACACCGACAACGCCAATGGCGCCGCCGCAGGCGCCTTCCCGGCCGGCATGCCGAACCCGTTCGCGTACTACGACGAGCCCCCGAAGCCCCACGCGTCCAAGGCCGCCATCGCGGCCCTCAAGGACATCGACCTCAGCGCGATCCCGGAAGCCGACCGGACGTGTCCGATATGCTACGACGCCTACTACGACCCGGCCAAGCCCACTCTCGCGGCGATGCCGCCGATCCCGGCGGCATCGGCCCCATCTCCACCGCCGCAGCCGCAGCCGGAAGGCGAACAACCGGCCCCGTCCTCGCAGCAGCCGGTGCTGACGACCGAGGACGAGGAGGACCGCGCCACCACCACGACGACCGCGACCCCTGCTGCTGCCACCGCAACCTCCAAGGACGAGCTCGACGACGCGAAGGAGCATGTGCCGCTGCAGATGCCGTGCGGCCACGTCTTTGGCCGGAACTGCCTCAAGGAGTGGCTGCTCTCCTCCACCACCTGCCCGCTCTGCCGCACCGCCGTCGAGGCCGAGCCGGTCGATCCTCAATCCCTCCCGCCGCATCCGTTCACGGCGGATGCGCTGCCGTTCTTGTTTGCTCCGCTCGTCGGCCTGTTCAGGGGCGGCCCGCAGCAGCAACAGCAGCAGCCGGCGAACACGACCAACACGGCCGCCACGGCCGCCACAGCAAACACGGCGAACGAGAATGCGGTCCCCCAACCGCAGGCCATGCCGACCATGCCTATGGTCCCGCCAATGGCAGGCTTCACGGCCACCGCGCCTTTCGCGCGTCCGGACTCCGCGTCTCCCTTGTACACGCCGATCGCAACACCGCTGGCCGGTCCGCGGCCACCGTACATGGCACCGTACATGGGGCCGCCGCCATTCTCGTCCGCGACACCTGCCTCGACATCGTCCGCTGCCGAACCCGCGCAACAACGAACGGCGTCCTCCATGCCGCTCTTCTCCGTGTACTCGCACCGCCACCACCCGTACTCGCGGCCGCCGTCCGCGGGCGCGACCCCGTCGCCGTCCCAGTCGGCCGAGTCGCTCGCGCGCGTGCTCGCTCGGCCGGACCTCGAGTGCGGGTCGGCCCCGATGGGCCTGTGCGAGGACTCGGGCGCGTTCGTGCGCCTCGACTGCGGCCACGGCTACCACGAGGACTGCTTGCGCACGTCCTCGCGCCTGCACGGCGACGCCGAGATCCCGAATCTCAGGGACGCCGACGACGGCGCAGCCTCGTCGTCGACGTCGGCCCCCGACCAGGCCCAGCCCCGGGTTCGCCGCGAGGTGTGGTGCATGCGGTGCCGCCGGTACCGCGACATCGACATGTGAAAAAAAACCTCGCTTCGTCTGCATACATTTGCTTTCTTTCATGGTATACTTTTAATATTGCTCTTTTGTACTCGTTTTGTTGTACCCATCTCGGTCGTTCGGGTGTCGCGTAATTGTCAGTCTTTGGTGTTTTTTTTATTCGTGTGAGGAACGTGGCCTTCATAATCTTGGGCTTTAGCATTTTATCGGGAGGATGCATACATATATTGGCGGTTTGAGTTTTCTGCTGTATTATAGGATCGGTGTGGTTTATGTTGTACTATAGTCTTGCTTTTATATATACAATTGCTAAGTTTTACATTATTGAGAAGTGTTCATGGCTCGTTCCCATAAGTAAGTGACAGCATCGCATATTAAAGCGCGTTTAGCGTGGACCACTATTATATAAACAATCCTACCTTGCCTATATAACCCCGAATTGGATGTAATAGCAGTATCATATGATAAGGACTTTACACTGCGGTGTGATGCTGGTGGATGTTCGCCTTCACGTGCCTTGAATTTAGCCGAACACGGCTAGTCCAGGAACCGAGTTCGCGGGCGCCAAACAAACCAGCACTCGTCCGGTCACCGCCATCGCCACGCCTGCGCTGAGATCGCGCTGACTGGCTGTGCTCTAAAAGCACAGCCAGCGGCGCTTCACCGTATTTGCGGCAAAAAAACCCATGGCGTCGCGATACACGGCGGTGCAGTCGGGGCATGTGCTGGTTTGCCGCTCTTGGATCGTTAAAGTGCAAGGCTGTGCGCCTAATATAAGCCCGTGCGGCGCAGTAAACAAACCATTTCCAATTTATACAAGCACATATATATATTTATAACCAGGAGCATCGCCACCGTCACTCGTTCACTCTCGGAATACGGCCTCACGACACCCCTTCAGATGAGCAAGTTCTTCTCCCGATCAAAGTCGCCGAAGCCGGCCGCGAACCCGTACGCCGGGGCGTCGTCGTCTTCGTCCTCGGCCTCGTCCGCCTCATCCTCGCAGCAGTATCTTGCGCAGCCGCCACCACCCCGGAACTCGACGGCAACACCGCCGGCGAACCCGTACAAGGTCTCCAGCACGGCTGCGGCGGGCATCTACAATCCCTACAGCGCGCGCGAGGTCCAGCAGCCGAGCTACAACTACGGCGACCACCTCGCCGCGAACCCGTACGCGGCCCGCAACCCGAGCCCGGGCCCGTCGCCGTACGCGGCAGCGGCGGCGGCGGGTGCCGACGGGGGCCGCGACGAGCTCTTTGCCGGCCGCGGCGCGCGCGCGTCGCCGTACCAGCAGCGGCTGCAGGTGCCGGGGGGCGCGCAGGACCCGTACGGGCCCTCGCGCGAGCTCAGCGAGAACTACGACCCGTCCATCATGGAGACCGAGCAGGAGCGCGCCGGCCGGTACGGCCACGGCCGGAGCGGCAGCTATGCGGCGTCGGTCGCGGGCGATCTGCCACGGCAGCAACAGCAGCAACAGCAGCAGCAGCAGCAGCAGGCCTACGGATACGAGGAGGACGAGGAAGCGGCGGTGGCGTCCGTCCGGCAGCAGATCAAGGCCGAGAACAAGGGCGCCATCACCGCGGCCACGCGCGCGTCCGACCTCGCCGACCAGGCGATCGAGACCGGCATCAGCATCGCGGACAAGCTCAACCGGCAGGGCCAGGTCCTCACCCAGGCCGAGCTCACCGTCGGCGAGACCCAGGTCCGGCTGCAGGACGCGGACAGGCTCACGCACGAGCTCAAGGTCGCCAACCGGCCCCTCCTCCAGCCCCACATGGCCAACCCGATGTCGCGCGCCCAGCGCAACCGCGAGCAGGCCGTCAAGGAGGCCCGCCTGCGCCAGCAGGCCGCGGCCGACCGGCAGCGCATGGAGGACATGGCCGTCCGCCAGGGCGTCGACCGGTACGCCTACCAGCCGAACTCGCGGGTTCCCGCCGGGCCCGGCGGCGCGGGCGCGGCTCCTCGCAAGAGCATATACATGTTCGAGCCGGACGAGGAGGACCTCGAGGACGAGCGCGTGATCGACGAGCGCCTGAGCGAGCTCGACCGCAAGGTCGGCCAGATCAACGGCATCGCGAACGTGATCGGGTCCGAGCTCGACGACCAGCGGCAGCGGCTCGACAGCCTGAACGAGTACGTGGACGACACGCAGACGAGCGTGCATCTGCAGCGGAGCAAGCTCGGCAGGTACGCGCGGTGATCGGTGACATGGTTGGGATCAGCATATAATATCTTGTCATATGTATTAGTTTTACATTTTTGTTTCTTCTATGGTTTGCATGTTGCAGCGCAATACATACATGTCCTGCCACGCCCTGATCTAGTTTGTAAAAGTACAACTTATATTTTCTATTACTTAGATACAATGCCAATATACACCATGGTTGTTCTGATAGCAATTCCCACTAGAACAACAATATCACATTAACTCCTTGAGCCAGCTAAAGCAGATAGCCAGTACGCCAATAAATCGAGCACATTTCTATTCCCGCTCGCTCCTTTTTGCTGGTCTCTCATCCGAACTGTCGTCGTCAGACTGATCTTCATCGAGACCGGGTGCCGCGTTCAGAGACGGCAGGAGTTCTCTCACCGCCGAGAGTCTCACGTTCATGCCATAGTCGAGGATGTTTTCCACCATATTGTGGCATCCTATGAGGCCAGAGTCGGAAAATAAAAAGAACTCAGCAATGCGCGACATATAGAAGGACTCCTCTTCCTCAGAGTACCAGTGCACGTAAAATATGACGTGTCTCTGGTTTAAACAAGCCGAAAATGCCATGGAGTCCGTCGCCGTCAGCTTCCTTTCTGGATCGGCCTGCTGATACAACCAGCGCAACGAGTTCACGCTGTGCGCGCCGGCAGCGGCGGCTCGATTCTCGGCCGTGTAGAGCGAGCCGCCTGACACGTCTGATTCGACCTCGACGTCAAAAAAGGGAAGCACGTTGTAATTCCCCGGCACGGTATATGGGTACGCCTTGTCGCGAATGATGGCATTGAACTCTGCAGCTGACCAGAGGGGATTTCTTGAAAGATCATAGCCATAGAAAAAGTCGGGTTTCGGTGCCGGAAGATCCGGCTGAGGCACGCCTTCGCGAAAGGGCATCGGTTCTCGCGACCAACTCACTCGCATGGACTCTGCAATCCCAGGACGGTCGACCGGGAACGCAAACGTGCCGACGAGTCTGCCTACTTGGCCCTCCGGTAGATTCCACGACCGCCGCAATTGCGCCTTGGCTCTGGATAATTCTGCCTCATCCACCGGTCTAGATTCGTCATTCTTCCGAATGTGTTCGTCCATGGCTCTGATCACGTCCGGGACCAAGTGCTCGTCGAAGAAGTCCACAAAAATGCCACATTCTTCGAGCCAGGAGCGAACGATGGCGTTCGCTACAGTCGAGTGCTCGTTTGGCGTAGTCGGCGCCGTAGACTCTCGCGATGTCTGCTCCAGGCGATCAAGTGCGGCTTCCGGTAAATCTGGAACGGAGTCCGCAGGCACCGGGTTTTCGGTCGGCTCTTCTGAAGAAACTGGTGTAGGGTCCATGGTTACAATCCAATCCAATATCGCGGGCAAGCTGTCCTGCAAATAGTATGAGTCAGTAATTGTCTTTAATGATTTGACCCGTACTGGCGGCCATCTAACCTTCTCTAACGGATTTGGCAATGTCGGTGCTGCGGAATAGTGGAATGTAGATACAGGCTGGCGGATGTTTGCCGGTGGAGGTTTCGAATCGATGCCCGCACCGAGTCCTTTTAAATCACTCGTCAGCCGCGTGTTTTCACCAGACGAGCTCACGACGGCTTCGCAGATGGAGGTGGCAAGTAACGAAGAAGGCAGCGTTGCTAGATCGTTAAATCGGGTTGGGGCTAGAGTTTCGTTGTTTTTGAGGCTTTGTCTTTGGGGAGCTTAGCTTGGCTGCGCCTGCAATCTCCCGCTCGTGCTCTGCTATCACGGTAACGTAGATCTCAATCTAGAAATATACGCATAATCTATATAGCAAAATGGCATATTGACAGTGCGTAGGTAGAATCAACAGGACATTGCACTGTACAGGTGCCTCTCATCACATGCCGCTTTAACGTTTAAACATCTCATCGAAGCCGCAAACCTTGATTCCTCTATGTCGCCCTTCTTTTTCTTTCTATTCAGGTGTCATTTGTCCCTCCGTGGCCCGAACAACAAGGCCGGACGTCAAGACCAAGTACCTTCCGTGGCCGCTGACCGGCAGTGAGATCGTCGGAACTCAGACAGGAACACGCGGGCCCCGTCTGGTGGTGCTGCAAATGGTTTGGCCTGGAATGACTAGGCATCTATGTCTTGTCATATCAGTTCACATTTGGTTTGGCTACTATGGCTTTCATGTTGCAGCGCAATACACATGTCATTTCCCGCCTTGATTTATATTGCAAAAGTTGCAACTATTATTCTTACTGTTACTTATTGCCAGTATACGCCATGGTTGTTCTGAAAACAATTCCCACTACAACAACAATATCACATTAACTCCTTGAGCCAACTAAAGCAGATAGCCAGTACGCCAATATATCGAGCACATTTGCTCCCTCGGTTATGCTGGTCTCCCATCTGAACTGTCGCCGTCAGACTGATCTTCATCGAGACCGGGTGCTGCGTTCAGAGACGGCAGGAGTTCTCTCACCGCCGGGAGTCTCACGTTCATCCCGTAGTCGAGGATATTTAGCACCATATCGTGACATCCTTTTAGGCCAGAATCGGAAAATAGAAAAAACTCAGCAATACGCGACATATTGAAGGACTCCTCTTCCTCAGAGTACCAGTGAACATAAAACATGACGTATCTCTGGCTAAAACAAGCCGAAAATGCCAAGGAATCAGTAGCCGACAGCTTCCTTTCAGGATCGGCTTGCTGGTACAACCAGCGCAACGAGTTCACGCTATGCGCACCGGTACCGGCAGCTCGATTTTCGGCAGTGAAGAGCGAGCCACCAGTCACGTCCGATTCAACCTCGATATCAAAAAAGGGAAGCACAGTCAAATGCCCTGGTCGTGTATATGGCAATGCCTTGATACGAAGAATGGCATGAAACTCTTCAGCTGACCAGAGGAGACTTCTTTGAGTATCATATCCGTAGGAAAAGTCGGGTTTTGGTGCCGGAAGATCGGGCTGAGGCATCCTTTCACGAGGGGGGAATGGTTCTCTGGAAAAACGCATCCCCATGCATTCTTTAATCCCAGGACGCTTTACTGGAAATGCGAAAGTACCGACGAGTCTGCCTATTTGGCGGTCAGATCCATCCCAGGTCTCCCGTAATAGTGCCTTGGCTTTGCATAATTCTGTCTCATCCACCTGTCGAAATTCTCCATGCTTTCCAATGTGCTCAAGTACGAATTTGATCACGTCCGGGAGCAAGTGCTCCTGGAAGGAGTCAACAAAAATGCGACATCCTTCGAGCAAGGAGCGAACGATGTCGTTTCTTAAAGTCGCGTACTCATTTTCCGCGCTCGATGCCATAGACCTTCCTGAAATCTTCACCAGGCGATCAAGTGCCGATTCCGATGAATTTGGAAACGCGTCCTCAGATGAAGGGCTTTCTGCCGGCTCCTCTGGCGGAGCTGCTTTAGAGTCTATGGCGCCGAGCCAATCCAAAATCGCGGGCGACTGGTCCTGAAAATAGTAAAATAAGTCAGTAATTAGTTTGAACTAATTGTTCCTGCTGGCTGCCATTTTTACCTTATCCGGATTACTTGGTAATGTTGATGCTGGACAGGAAATGAAAGATGTAGGTGATTGCAAGCCTGCTTGTCGTCGCGTTTGGGGCGCGTTTGTTGGAGGAGATATCCGATCATTGCCCTCCGCACCGAGTCCTTTTGAATCACTCGGTAGCCGTCTGCTTTCACCAGAAGCGCTCATGACGAATTTAGAAATGGAGGTGGAAATTAAAGCAGAACGAGATCAAGTCCGCAATTAACGTTTAAACATCTCATCGCAGACAGCGCCTAGCTGTGAAGCTTAAATTTTATGTCATAAATTTTCTTGTTTTTTTGATCAATCCGAGATCATGATTATCTGGCACTAGTTTTCTTAGAGATCAGGTAATCGTCTGGAATCGCTCTCTGAAAGATACCATGTTTCGTCACAGAAAAGTGATACTTTTTCTGATATTCAGCATTATTTGTTTAACGCCTGTCGATGTGGAATATTTTCTGGTGCGAAACCAAGATGACATTTTCTGGCGTCCTTCCGCAGCCCGAACAGCAAAGCCCGGATTCAAGACTAAGAACCTTCCGCCGACCGAGCTATTTACCACGTTTCCGAAGGGTTCAACGATGGGCGGTGAGGTCGACTTGGTCGTGGTGAGTTTCTGATCTAGGCACACTTCACAATGCGTTTCCGCTCCGCTACACTCGATGTGTGACTTAGGCATGAATTATCTTTCGGCTGTTTGGTACTCTCTCTTGATTTTTTGTCTGAATATCACATATGCGCCTCGTGTGTACGATAAAATAGCAGCAACAGCGGGTACAAGGAAGACGAGGACGCGGCGGTGCCACAGTCCGGCAGCAGATCAAGGCCGAGAATATGTGGGACATCGCTGCCGCCACACGTGCGTCTGATCTTGCGGAATGGGCGATCGCGACGGGGATCGACATTGCGAATAATCTCAACCAGCAGGGTTTTTGTCTTGGCCCAGGCTGAGATGGCAGGGACCAGATCCACCAACTCGCCCACTTGTCCGTCGGCCCGTGACGCGGCGGCAGCGATCGGGAAGAGCATGTGTACATGTTTGGACCGGACGAGGAGGTTCTCGAGGACAAGCGAGCGCCTGAGCGAGCTCGACCGCAAAGTCGGCCAGTTCAACGGCATCGCGAACGTGATCGGGTCCCCCCTCGACGACCGGCGGCACCGACTCGACAGCCTGAACGAGTACGGCGAGGGGAAGCAGACGAGCGTGCACCTTCAGCGGAACCAGCTGGGCAGATACGCGCGCCAGTGATATGGCTGGATCAGTCCATATGAATTAGTTTTACATTTCTTTTTCTATTGTTTGCATGTTGCAGCACAATACACACATGTCCTGGCTGCCTTGATCTATATTGTAAAAGTTAACTATTATTACTATTACTTCGATACAAATGCAAGTATACGCCATGATTGCTCTGACAACAAATAATTCCCACCATAACAGCAATATTACATCAAACTCCTTGAGCAGACTAAAGCAGATAGCCAATACGCCAATCCTTCAAATAGTCTTCCAATCCTATTCCCTCCTCTCTCTCGGTCTCTCATTTGACCCGTCATCCTCATACTGACGTTCTTTGCGAGCGAGTACTGAGTACAGAGAACGCAGGACTGCTTTCACCGCAGGGAGTCTGACCTTCATGCCGTAGTCGAGGATATTTTCCACCATATCGTGGCATCCTTTTATGCCAGACTCTTCAGTTAGTATAAACTCAGTAATACGCGACATATAGAACTTGTTCTCTTCCGCAGAGTACCAGTGCAAGTGAAAAATAACGTATCTCTGACTGAAACACGCCGAAAATGATATTGCGTCCGTAGCTGACAATGCTCGAGTAGGATCGGCTTGCTGGCATAACCAGCGAAACGAGCTAACGCAATGGGCACCGCTTATGGCTGCTCGATTCTCGGCAGCAAAGATCGAGCCATTCGTAACTTCCGATTCGACCTCGACGACAAAAAATGGGAGCACATTGTACATCCCCGGTCGTGTATATGGCAGTGTCGTACGATGATTGATGGCATGAAACTCTTCAACTGACCAGAGGGGACGTTTTGAAGTATCATATCCGTAGAAAAAGTGAGGCATTGGTGCAGGAAGGTCATACAGAAGCATCCCTTCGCGGCGCAATGGTTCTTTGGACCATTCCACTTTGCTGACTTCCGTAAGCCCAGGACGGTCGACCGGGAATGCAAAAGTACCAACCATTTACTCGGCCCTGAACTCCATGCCACACGTTCCACACTTGTTCCATGGCTTTCGATAATTCTGTCTCATCCACCGGACTAGATTCTTGATCATTACCAATGAGATCATCCACCAAATTGGTCAAGTCAGGCTGCATGCGATCGCCGACGAAGTCAACGAAAATTAGACATCCGGTGAGAAAAGTGCGAACCTCGACGAGGTTTGTAGTTGACTGCTCATATTCCGTGCTCGATGCCACAGACTGCCCTTGTGCCTCTGCCAGGTCATCTATTGAAAATTCGTCCTCAGATGGAGAGGCTTCTGCAGGCTCTTCGGGTGGAGCAAGGTCCATAGCGACGAGTCAATCCAAAATTGCTGGTGGGCGGCCCTGTAATTTCTGCAAACAGCAAAATAAGTTAGTCATTGGTTTAAAGCATTTGAATATGCTGGTTGCGTTCTAACCTTCTCCGACTGATTTGGTAATGTAGGCGATGATGGCCAGGCTGCAAGCTATCGCGTAAAGGCTCGTTTGTTGGAGGGGATTGCCGATTAATGCCCTTTTGAATTACTCCGTCGCCGTGAAAGACTTCAGGCCGGGTTCAAAGAGGTGATGGGAAATAAAGGTGGAAGGACTGTAGAGCACAAGTTCCTTCTCTATCGCAATGGGGCAGGATCTGTGTTGCATTGGGGCTTTGGGGCTTTGGGGCTTTGGGTGCGGGCTGACCAGCAATTTCCTCTCGCGCTCTCCTATTGCGGCAATGTAGATTTCAATGCAGACCTGTACGCATAATCTGTATCGCAAACTGGCACATTGACGGGGCGTAACTAAAAGTCATATCATAACAAAATGAATGCGCATTTGAGCAAGGTCGCATTAGCGTTGAAACATCTGGGAACAGCGCCTAGCTGCAAAGCCTAATTTTATGTTTGTTGTAATTTTCGTCTTTTATTATTGAGCAAACTATTGAGCAAACTATTGAGCAAACTATTGAGCAAACTATTGAGCAAACTATTGAGCAAACTATTGAGCAAACTATTGAGCAAACTATTGAGCAAACTAATGAGCAAACTACCGAGTAGACTAAAGCAGGTAGTCAATCCCTCAAACACAGCTTGAGTCCCGTTCCCTCCCTTGTGTGGATCTCTCTCGCCGAAAACGTCATCCTAAGACTGACTTTGGTTCGCCTGCGCTAGCACGTTGTAGAAAGACTGCAGGGCTGCTTTCACCGCCGGAAGCCTGACGTTCATGCCATAGTCGAGGATGCCGTCCACCCTATTGCGACATTCTTGTAGGCCAGACTCGCAAGTTAGAGAAAACTCATCAATACGCGACATGTGGACACGCTTGTCCTCCTCAGAGTAATAGTGATTGTAAAAGACAGCGCGTTCCTGACTGATAGACGCCGAAAATGCTATGGAGTCTGCAGCTGCCAATTGTCGTGCAGGATCGGCTTGCTGGCATAACCAGCGGAACGACCTAACGCAACGCGAACCGCTAATAGCAGCTCGAATCTCAGCGGGGTAGTGCGAGTCATCCGTAGCTTCCGACTCGATCTCAACGATGAAAAAGGGGAGCACGTTGCGAGTCGCCGGTTGTGTATATGGTAGTGCTGTAACGTGATTGAGGGCATGATGCTCTTCGACGGACCAGAGGAACTCTTGTTGAGGCAGATATCCGTAGCAAAGGTCGGGTTCTGGTGTCGGAAGATCGGAGTGAAGCATGTCATCACGAGAGGACAACGGTTCTCTAGACCATTGCGTTTTGGCAAGTACCATGATCCCAGGATGGTCTGCCGGGAATGCAAAAGTACTGATGGTTCGGGCCAATTTGCCTTCAACTCCACTCCACCTCTCCCACAACTGCGATGCCATAGATTGCGCAGATGTCAGCAGCAGGTTACCAGTTGCCGATCTGGATGCAGTGAAAAACGCATCCTCCGATGCCGTGTTTTCTGCGCGCTCTTCAGGCGGAACTGAATTAGAATCCATCTTGAGAGTCAATCCAAAATCGCAGGCTAGTTTGTGGTCCTGTGATTTCTGCAAATGGCAAAATTTCAGTAACTATTTCAAAGTATTTGTCTGTGCTGGATGCATTCTAACCTTCTCCGGTTCACTTGGTAATGGCGCTGCTGGAGAGGAATCGTCAAATGGAAGTGGTGCAAGTTGTCGCGATTGGGGCTCGTTGGCTGGAGGAGGTTTCTGATCGAAGCCCGCACCGAGTCCTTTTCAATGACTCGGTGGCCGTGTGCTTGCGCCATAAAAATTTCGCTGAAAATGGAAAAGAACGCAGCGTTGCAGAACACATGTTCGAGTTGCGGCTATCGTTTCGGTTTTTTTTTTGGGCCAGTGGCTTTTGGCGCAGCTTGGGTGCTTCTGAAATCGGAAATCGCCCGCTCGAACTCTGCAATGACGATATTATTGAGTTCAATTCAGTCCTATACGCATGATCCATATGGCAAAGCGATACTTTGATGGGGCGTAATTACAGGTCATAAAATGAACAGCACGAGTTCGAACACGCGCCCCGTTAAAGTTTTAAACATCTCATCGCAGGAGCGCCTCAGCTGCACCTCGTCTGTTTTTCTGTCATATCATGATATGGTACTAATTTTTTAGTAATGAGGTAATTCTCTGTTACTATCAGAACAACCCACGGCCTCCTCTCTACCCACGACTAAGACGACATGAGAAGCAGATTCCTGCTAACAGTCATGATTCGAAATTAAAATCGTCCACACCAGCGATCTGTTAACCGTTATGCATAAAAAGAGGAGCGATACCCCGCCGGTGGTGTGCTACAGATTGAGACCATAGCCTTGCAATTGAAGTTCGAACGACAAATCATTATGGCCGAGACGACTTACTTTATTACCGGCGGAAACCGTGGTATCGGATACCAATTTGTGAAGCAGCTCTCGGAGAATAAGGACAACGAGGTCGTCACCACTGCGCGCAATCCCACTGGCTCTACTCAGTTCAACGAGCTGGTAGCTCAGGGCAACGTCCATGTCGTCAAGTTGGATATCGTTAATCAGGAACACATCGACTACCTTGAGTCTGAGCTTTCCAAATTGACGATCGGCATTGATGTGTTCATTTCCAATAGTGGAAGTGCGGATTCGTATTTCCCGGTCATCGATGCGCCCAAGCAGGTTTGGATCGATCATTTTACGGTGAACACGCTGGGCCCTATTCTCGTTTTCCAGAAAGTGTATAAGCTTCTTCTCGCTAGGGACACAAGGAAAATCGTCTTTATCAGCAGTCTGGTTGACTCCATGAGCGAATTCTTCCCAGTTTCCTCGAGCGCTTATGGGCAGTCCAAGGCGGCAATGAACTACACGACAAAGGAATTGAGTTTTGAACATGGCATCCGCGAACTTTGCCGTTGTCGTTGTCCACCCCGGCTTGGTCTCTACGGACATGGGCAATCACGGAGTGACGTTGATCAGCAACGCGAACCCAGAGGTTACAGAAATGATGGTGAGTCTTGTGATTTCCCCAGAGACTAGTGCCAAGGGACTGATTAAGGTCGTGGAAGGCCCCACTAAGGAATCTAACGGGAAGTTCTTTGACTACGAAGGCGGCGAGCATACCTATTAGATATGCGGTTGGTCCAGGCATTCGACTTGAGCATTTGTTCCATTTCTCTCTATTTTGTTGTATGCTATGATTACATCGTTTTCTATTAAAAGTAAAGGGATATATATGTTGATAGAAACACAAAATGGTTCAGAACATTGATCAATTTTTTATGACGACGAGTTTCCAATAGCGGGAATGACGTCTCGCAAGCATCCGGAATATCGCACTCACAATTTACGATAAAAAAAATTCCCGTCCATGTATGCAGAGGTCGACAAGCCTATAGAAAACAGGATCTATCTTATATAAGGCATGCCGGAAAAGCTCCACAGACCGCGATGAGAATTGGGAAATGAAATGCAGGCAATCACAATATCTAAGAACTACATTGAATTAATAGTAGGCACAGCCCGCTCAGTGTCCGACTATTGCTCCCCTTTTGCTAAATCAAAATGCGCAAAGCTGATGTTTTTGAATCATAATTGCGCCACAGAGCATTACGTAATTAGTTGCTTCCTCCGTCAAATACTTCAGTCATAATATATTATAAATCATACAGCCTAATTAGATCTGTTAGCAAGCAAGAATCGCCATTTTAATACTGCCATGCGGATGTGAAAAGTTGTTCTGTTCAAGTCGAAGAATTTAAACTTATCGTCGATCAACTCAATTCTTTCTACATAGAAAGCAGATTATGGAGGAGAAAACCCGACAGACGGCATAATCCGACTCAACAGTTCATATAAACAATTACGGCAGGCCGAACAGGTCATTGGATGACTCCATGTCATGACGAGCGTGATTTTTCTTTTTCTTTAGTTGCAAGTTTCGTCAATTAACATTCGAAGATTAGATAAGCCGTTGATCTGACGAGGACGAGCCACTTCCAGTCTTCGAGAACATTGCAACCCTCCAGAATTGAGAGCAGACGATACTCCACGTATTATTCTGATGTGGAAGTCACAATTCGGTGTCTAAGATTTCGGAGAGGTGACCTTGGTGTTGCAAAGCAGTCCGTGTGTTCTCTCATCGGAACTGATGTCGAACCCGGGATACATGCAGGAGAGAACATTTCATCAGCGGATCGGATCGCCGCATGATCTAGACTCTAGGATTGCGTTAGTACTTCAGGATTGTGTTAGGATAGGCTATTCGTGAACTTACTTTGCCGGTTAAGTGATCTCGACTCTAATGAGTATGGATATGGCCGAACTCTTACAATAAATGCTGCCAAATACCGGAAGGCGCAGAAGTCCGGATCCAAGAATACCAAGAATACGTACATGGGTGGCGATTTTCTATGGATTATCCGTCTGGCATCTTTAACGAGGCGTGCTGTTTAAATCTGAGTGCTGAGACGGTGTACTGTTATCATAAATAAATATCATTTGAATATTCAAAATAGCGA
>JAKTPS010000236.1:0-16972 GCA_030556275.1 Lipomyces sp. NRRL Y-27488 | reverse complement strand
CGATCATATTGGTCCAGTTCGTCCCCGCCGTAAGGATCCGGCACCAGCTGCAAAACGTGTTTCGCAGGGTTTTAGTCCGGCCTCTGTGGCTTGTTCTTGGGGTGACCTGCCCGCTGACATTGTGGCGAAAATTGATCGCACGCCCCCAGTTGCCCTCTTGCGTCGTAAGGCTGCGAATATGGGAGCTGTTACCGCGCCGAAAGTGAAAGTGGTTTGCCAGGCAAAGCCCATTGTCCCGCGCAGTGGCCCGTCGGTGGGTGGCCGCATGGCTGCTTGTGTTGGCGAGCGTATGGATGGTGCCGGCCGTGGTGTTGGTTTTGGTGTTGCGGAGGCTGACGTTGGTTTTTCTGGTTCTGAATGGTTTTTGCTCGACTCAGAGCTCGTCTAATTGGTATAGTTATTATGTGGAGCCGCATTTTTCGAAGGGACAGACAGATACAGGTGAAGAGTACGGCGCGGTTCAAGTGCGAGCGCGATTTGCCGGCAGAGACGGGATTTTGATGTTTTGCTGTATTGACACATGCGGATGACGGCGAGGATTAACGTCGCGATAATTGCGATCGCGAGGTATGCTGAACGCGATTGCGCTGAGACTTGGGTCTATTCCCCGCATTGGCCATCTGGCGATGGTCAGTGTTGGCTGGTTGGCGACCCGATCCTGATTCCGCTGGAGAATTTGTTTGTACTGACTCGGATCAAGGGACGGTCTATTCCCCGCAGTGGCCATCGCCAGATGGTCAGTGTTGGCTGGTTGGCGACCTGAACTTGATTCTGCTGGAGAATTTGTTGGTACTTGCTCGGAACAAGGGACGGTCTATTCCCCGCAGTGGCCAGCGCCAGATGGTCAGTGTTGGCTGGTTGGCGACCCGAACTTGATTCCGCTGGATGTTCGTGTTTGTATTGTCGAATGGTCTCCGCTGGTATGTCGTGCTAAGGTAGCTGTGCTCTTATTCTGTCGTCTGTTTATTCTGTCTCTATTTCTGCGCGGTCTCTTTTTCTGTGTTTGTATTTTTATTGGTGTCCTAATTAAAGTCATTCGTTTTTTCAACCGGAATTTCTTTCATGTTGGAAGTTGCGTGTCGCGGTAGCGTTCTAATTCTGTGGGCACGATGCTGTTTCAAAGAGCCGTTGCCCACGGAGTGACACGTTAGGACATTGCATGGCTGTGGAGCGGAGACGTTACATCTCCATAACACCTGACAGAACAAAACTGACTGTACGTCCAACTATGTTACAAATTAAGACTGTTTTTGCAGGAACATCAAAGATGCCCGTACGCATTCAAGAAAATCCTCGAAAATCGCCACTGACGTGGAGATTCAGTTTTGTCGTCGCGTACTCCGCCGTGGCCGATAGTGACTCCATCTCGGTCGACGGGCTGGCTGCGGTTGCTCTCGTCCGTGCCGGGCAGCTTAGCTGCGCCATGTCGCTGTCGATGACCCCGACGGCTGCATGGCTTCCACGACCGTTTTCAAAGAAAATCTTTAACCGTCTAATCCTGGTGCTTCCCCTTTCTATTGTTATATACTAGAAAGCGTGTCTGATCATGAGCACGTAGCACGATCTAAATGAGACTACTGTTTCTTTTTTACTGACTGGACTACTAGTGTAGTCGCCTAGACTGATGCTACGCGTTAGTTAGGGAACGGTGCGGTGCGTTGGCATTGTCTTTGCTTTTGAATGCCGAAATCCAAAGTGACATAGACATACAGGGTTACATATATTCGCTAATACAAAGTAAATCAACACAATTTTGAAAAAAATACAGGGTTACAAGCTATTGAAAATAAGAGGATTGTAAACATTATACCTAGACGACATATAAAGAGATTGATAGTAAAACAAGATGCCGTTCACGAGAGCTTGCAAAGTACCCACAGCAAAGCCGGTGACGCACTTAATACGGAACCGAGGCCGACGAGGACAACAGGCCCAGCTTATCGGCGATCATATCTCCCGCCCGACGAGCGCGAGTAGGAGTCGTCGTAGCGCGCGTAGCCGCCGCCGCCGCGCTCACGGTCGCGGTCAGAATACCTTTCACGGTCGCGGTCGCCGCGGTCGCCGCGGTCGCCGCGGTCGCCACGGTCGCGGTTGTCGCGGTAGCTCTCCCGCTCGCGGTACGACGGCCGGTCGTCGCGCCGGTCGTCCCGCCGGTCATCACGCCGGTCATCGCGCCGGTCGCGGTACCTGTCCCGGTCGTAGTCCCGCGAGTAGCGGTCGTCGCCGCGGCGGGGTTCGTAGCGGCTCTCGCGGCCCTCGTAGCGGCCGCCCTCGCGGCGTGAGGAGAAACGCTCGTCGGCTAGTGAAATTCGGTCGAAGCCAAAAGCGTTAGAATTGTCGGAAACTACTTATTTCGCGGTCTGTGCTTGTTCATCTCATCACAGAAGGAGGGAAAACAAAGAAACTGGAGCTTTCTGTCTAATACGCATTTTTCGATGACATCGTTGGCGTGCAGTAAGAGACAGAAGTGTTGTGGTGTGCGACAGAGCGATGGATGAAGATGATGATTGGTGATGATGATGATGAATGGTGAATGACTTACACCGCTTGGTAGGACCGAAGTACTTTCCTGGCGTGGGCGTACGAGCGCGACCGCGACGAGCGACTTCGATGCTATAGCAAGAAAGAAACACACAGTCCCGCGTCAATCACTCTCCTCGTGAGACAATACAAACCGAAGAATAACAAGTCCACTCACTTCAACGACCGTCCTTCAAAGTCGAAGCCTTGCAGGTTCTCTCTCGCGGCGTCCGCCATCTCGGAGTTCTCAAACTTGACAAACCCGAACCCACGCGAGTCCGCAGAGTGCGGGTCTCTCATGATCTCGCACTTCTGAACCGCGCCGTACTTCGAGAAAAGCTCGAGCAGCTGGTCGTCCGTCACGCGCGGGCTGATGCCGGTCACGAACAGGTTGTCGCCGGGGTTGACAGACTCGGACGAGGGCTTTTGCTGGCTATTTCACGCAACGAATCAATCGTCAGACAGGGACCCAAGGCATGGTGAATTGCAAACGAGGAAACTAATCACTAACCGGTAGCCATCAGAAGGAGCGCGATCGTCACCACGAGCAGGCGACGCGGATCGCCGTTCTTCAAATGTCTGATCTGTCGTCACGATGGCATCAGTATCCAATAAATCGGAAAACCAAAGAAAAACAAAGAAAAGTTTCGACCCACCATATGACTCCCCGCGAGATGTATTTTCGTATTCCATCTCCATTTTCTGATGATGTGGAATGTCAATCGAACAACCGAATGTTGCAATGTTGCGCGTGATAAAAGGAGTCGAGAGAAGCCTAAGGTAAACACCGAGATGTCAGCGGAATGGGGTTTGTAATGATTTGCGTTTACTTCAGCGACCTTGTTGACAAATCGTGGTGGTTTTACAATTAATTATATCCCTTGCCTAAATACATTTCATATTAACCGATTCAAACACGTACAAAATAGCAAGCGCGTGTCGTCCTTATTTGGTCCTCACTCCACCGTCCTTTTGATGTCGGGAATGACGTCGCCTGCAACCTTCATGACCTCGAACAGCACGTTATCCCGATTCCAATCCAAGCGACACCGGTATGCGGCGTCGATCAATGCCGAATTGAGTTGCTCGAGCTGCTCCGTCACGAACCCGTCAGTGACTTCGGCAATGTGTTTGTGGAAACTGGCTAGGGCGTGTGCGTCGAGCTGGTATGGCGCATGTGGTGGACTTTCATCTTCGTCTGCTTCTTCTTCCGGACGTACATCTTGTTGCTGGTCTATATCTGGTCGCGATTCATCCGCGGCGGGTGATGCTTCCACAGCGGGCGATTCCTCCACAGAGGGGCGTGGAACCACTGTAGACACATTCGTAGTGGCATGTAGTGCAAGCTTAGACTGGTCACCTGCTTCATCGTGGACCGCCGTTTCTGGGGCAACAGATACTCCATCTGTCTCGGGCGGCACAGGCTCATCAACATCCATTGCGCTGCCATCGTCGTCATCATGTTGCACACTGTTGGTACCATTGGCGAGCGGCGTGGACTTTGAATTTCCATTCTCGACGACAGGATAGTCGTCATCAAACAATGATTCGATGGGTCTACCATTGTCCGCAGGAGCAGACGTCGGTGCCGAGGTCGCATTTTGCTCCTCTGCTTCGCTGGCAGCCTTCTCTCGCGCCTCTCTCTGCAGTCGAAGTTGTTCCTGAACGGCGAGCTGCTTTTCCCGCCGGCGCTTGAGCTTTTCGTTGTAGACATCCGACCGTTGCTTTTCACGCTCAAACATGCGCTCGCAATCCAGCAAGAATTGGGCGTCGCCAATCTCGTCAACAGACACTTGCACGTTCGCGAACATTTCCGAGGCCTTGACAATGCGACAAGTCAGTCTCCGCTTCTTGAGGGTACCAAAACAACAAGAGATGGTGACTTACTTTCAGTATCTTCTCCCTGTCATTGCTTATATTCGCGTCATCGAGTATAAATGAGATGTCTCTCAAAAACTGCTTCGGCGTGCAATAGTATCCGTTCCAAAGTCTGTCTTCTATGACATCCAAATCCATGTTGTGATATTTCCTACCTGTGCTGCGTTGGAAAATCATTTCGTCGTCCGTCAGCGTAAATTCATATTGAACAGCGGGATCCAGAGGAGTGTCGTCAAATAAATATTGCAGATATTCCTCATCCTATATGCCAGACATGATTAGGTCATCTGCCTCTTTGCTTGAACACAAACAATAAATTCGAAACAATACTCACGATCGGCGGCTTTCTAAATCTCTTATAGCGAGCTTTCAAAAGATCCATCAACCCACTAAGCTTAATCTTTAGATAGTTTTTCAGCCTCTTATCCTTTTCCTCCTGTGCTTTCAGTTCAGCTTTTGACAGGATCTTAGGCGGCGGAGGCGGCGCCTTCTCAAGTATTTCGAGCTTCCGTCGTTTACGATTTTCCTTGTCTGGATATTCAGAAGGCTCTTTGGAGACATGGCCAGCAAGCTCCTCAAAGAAATTGAATCTTTCGTCCTATTGCTGTTTGTTAACGATTCATCGGACCAAAGTCTAAACCAAAAATCAAGCATACCAGGGATGGTTTTGGAATGTCAATGCGGTTCGCTTGAGAAAATCCAAACAGAGCTCGAACCTCGTGATCCAAGTATTCGTAATCCTTCTCCACGATACCAAGCACGAGGATCTGCTCCACAGGTGAAATCCCACGAAGCAGGCCCTTGAACGTCGTCCATGCCGACGGACTAAGAGTTTTGTACCAGGAGTCCAGGTTTGGAATGAATATCACGCTCGGCGTATGCCGGCGGACCTCAACAAACAGTTGAACGATGGCGGCTTCCAGGGTGCGCGTCGAGTCACTCAGGAGCGTCGCGAGATCAAAATTTTGCACGTGGAACCCTTCAAGATATTGCATAGCTGCCGCGCCTAGATACTCTTGGCCCATGCCGGGTGCTCCGGAAACAAGCAGTCTCGGTCGGAATATTCTTGACGATTCGAAATCTGCAAATAGACTTTGTTAGAACAGAGGAGTGACGAGCAGCATATAAAGACTCACCCTGCATCATGTTCTCTCGTGCAAATCCGCGTTCAGTGGTATCTTCTTCAAACAATGCTTCCTCGGCTATCGAGATTTTCTTGCGTCGTGGTATGACATTGTCCAGTGCATTTTTGATCTTATCTAGCACCGCCGACAGGAGAGGTTCAACCCTCTTCGGCAACGGTGCGGCATTCGATGCGGTGGATCTTTGTGAAGATGGGACGATTTCTAGAGAATACATGTTAGCTTATTGCGGCTAATTCCTGAAGAAGGCAACTCACTCTTTAACGACAGTATAAAATCTCGAGGGGCGACCGTGATACTGGCTGGATTAATGATTAATTTCTCATCGCTGTCGTAGATCTGCGGGTACCGCCTCTGAATGGCGCTCAGCGCAGACTCTGTGCATAGAGCCCTCAAGTCCGCACCACCGTAGCCCTTCGTCAGCGTCGCGACCTGCGAAACAAATCCTGGCTCCAAAGGCGGTTCCCATTCCTTTGTATGAATTTCAATGATTTTCTTGCGGGCATCCGCATTCGGCAATGGGAAGTAAAACTCCCTGTCGAATCGTCCTGGCCGACGAAGGGCAGGGTCGATCGAATCAGGACGGTTGGTCGCGCCTATGACTATAACTTGACCGCGATTATCCATGCCGTCCATCAAAGCAAGCAGTGTCGAGACTATAGAAGCGTGAATTTGTTCCTGCTTTGACGAGCGAACCGGCGCGAGACCTGCATTGGTGTTAGTCAAAGTCACCATCATACACATTTCCAAACAATGTAGTAAGGACAGACCATCTATTTCGTCAAAAAATATAATGCTCGGCTGCGTGTTTCTCGCCTCCTCGAACAACAGGCGTAGCTGTCTTTCAGCCTCGCCTACCCACTTTGACAACGCGTCCGCACCCTTTCGCATATAGAAAGAAATCTTTCTATGCTCTGTGGAGCAACTAGCAGCCAGTGCCCGAGCAACAAGCGTCTTTCCCGTTCCGGGCGGTCCATGAAATAGTACGCCTCTGGGAGGCGTGACTTTGAATCGTTGGAAAACCTCAGGATACATCAACGGCAATGCTACCATTTCCTTTAATTGGTTGATATGATCGTCTAGCCCACCAACAGAGCCAAAATCTATGTTCATGTCAACCCCTAATGGATCGGTGTCCGATAAATTGCTCTTTTTCACAAGACCCAACGTTCCTGCCGGATTAGTCGCCTGTTCGATATCATTCAGCGTGGGCATTTTATTCGCTGCGTTCTTCGCCTGAGCTGCCTCGTCGTCTGAGGAATCGGAATCCGCGGCTCCGCCAGCGGCTTGCAATCCATCGCGTGGTTTTATGCCAAACAGAGAAGAGACCCCCGCGCCTCCAAAAGGCCCGAAAGTTGAGTAAAGCCGTCGAGTCGTTGTGTTATTCCGCCGACGGGGCGATGGTGGTGCCATGAGCTCGTCGTAAGATTCAATTGGCGGAGGTGGAAGGATCTGGTAGTTCACTTCTCTCCGAGCACGTAGATTCTTTCGTCTTGTTGCTGGTCGAGGACCAAGTTCAGCCAACTCCTGGTCTAATGTCAATTCGCCTTCGTCGTCTTCGTCGTCGTCGTCTTCGTCATCCTGACCATTCCTGTCCCGCCGTCCGCTGCGCTTTGGCGGTCGCTGGGCTGACATCCGCGTAGACCGACGAGTACTTCTGCGCGTCGCACCCTCTTCAAAGTCTGAGTCGTCGACAACAAAATTCTTATTCGCGCCATTGTCTGCTCCAGAGTTCGAGTCGGAGTAATCGGTTTCTTCGCTCTCAGCAGAGGACTCAAGATGAAACTCCTCGTCTTCGGTCTCGCCCCCTTTGTTTGCGTGACCGTTAACGCCCGCAGAGGAAGATGGACGCTTGATGCGTGAAGGATACGGCTGCGCTTTGTGTTGTAACAGCTGCTGTCGAATTGAGGTCGCCGACAATCGCCGACCTCCCTTGTCTGTTCTTTGCTGAGGTGAGATCTTATCTGACTTTGTCGACCCAGAGGAACGACGAGCACTCCTGCCATGTACTGCAGTGTCGTCCATATTGTTGTCGACTTGAGCTGTCTCGATTTCTCCTGATCCACTTGCAGGTGACACATGTTGTCCTGACCTTAGTCGTAATTTGACGTGCAAGCTCTTGCCATTGAGGACGGTCTTTGGGGTATTGCTGTCGTCACCATCGTTTTTCTGCTCACCTTCCCCCTCGTTATATTCATCCTGTGACTCGTCTTTTTGATCATCCTCAGCATTATCGTCTGACGGCGATTCGGCAGCCTCTTCTTCCTCGTCCATGGCGTCGTCATCGTCAGCCACTGTTGATCGCACATTTCCAGCAAGCTCATCAGCGTCGTCTTGTTCCCCTTCTTCTGCCTCGTCGTCGTCTTCCTGGTCATGGTCGGAATAGTCATCCGACTCGGCGTAATTCACTCGCCGACGGGTGGAGCGAGAGCGCGGCGCAGCTAGCTCGTCATCGTTGTCATCAAATATGTCGTCGCCGTTCGTGCGCCTAGATGAGGGTCGCGAGCGTTTGCGCTTAGCCATGTCGTGCTGCACTGATCACCGGCAATAGGCTCCTCTTGATTCCGAGAGCACGAGTATGTGAGTGAGGCTGTTGTTGCCGAAGACAGACAGCAATAAAACCAAAGCACCGAATGCCGTAGTCCAATTCCAAGGCAGCAGATAAACAGACAATCGCACTACCCTGGTAAAAGCGGGCAAGCCAAAACTGATGCTATGAGGTCGCTCGTGGATGATTCTCTCACAAAACCGTATGACAGTTGCGATGATGATGTGGTGTTGATTTCCCCTCGATGTGGCATAAAACTTTATTTTGTATCCGTAATCAGGGTTGTCAATTTATATCATACTCCACCATCATCATTTGCATGTTCTTACAAAATGTACTCTTATTCTTGAGCAAGTCAATATAGATTATGAAAATAATAACTGCTGAAAGGTATAGAAGCAAAACTCGCGCCAGTGGAGCTCATGCCAACTTCCCAGAACAGGCAACTCCACCTGTCCAGTCCGGATTGATCATTGGACAAGACGCAGCAAATACGGTATCTGATACCTCTTTTCACCTGCATTTGACCGTTCAATGCCATGAGCCGAAATATCGTCTGTGCAGAAATAATATTGTTCGAACTAATGGCAGGAGCGCAGAATCGTCTCCGCTGCTCCAGGCGCCGTAAATTTAATAGAAGATTAATCTTAAATTCAGGGGATCTCATTGTTTTCGCAATATTTGGCGTGTTTTGGTGGGTGGATTTTTGTTTTTGCGACATGTGCTTTCCTGCTCGTGTTTGCCGCTTGCAATTTTTTTGGTTGGCGGTGCTTTTTTGGGTGGGCGGGGCTTTGGATTTGGCCAGCACCAAGGGATAGGGTTGCGCCGTCTCAGCTTCCTTCACAGCTCCGCCTATCAGCTGCAGCCTTTCTAATGCAATTTGTACGCATCGCCTGGTCGCAATATCCTAGGCAATTCTAGGCTTTCATTTAAATTAACGAGTAATGGACATTCCAAAAATCCCGTACCCCTTTCTTTATTTGCCTTGCTCAAACGTGATTGCTTCTTTCTTCAGCCGCATCGACATTTGTTCAAAATTATGTTCATAATGGAAACTGATTATCTATTAAGTTGGAAAATGGAAATCTGAAAATAATTAAACAAATCTATACGCGCCAAATATGAGAGCGCCGACTATATATATGAGACCTAAACCAAAATTCTATGCAACCACCCCCCAATGCCCCCCAATGCGTCTCTAATTCGCATACTTTGATCTCGCCCTCAGCTTGTCTCCAAGCCGCAATAAGACGATCGGAATCAAAATCATCAGCGCCGCAACGCCAGCGAGAATCGTGGAACCCCAAGCGACAGGGAACCTGCCGTCCTGCGGCGACTTCAGGTTCAGGAACATGTTGCGCGCAAACAGCGGGAACGCAGCGGCGAACGTGGACCGGAACAGGTCGTTGCCGGCGAACACGGACGCGAGGTACCGCGGATACGACATGCCCAGGTACGTGAACACGACCTGGAAGATCGGGTATCCGCCCACGATGAACAGGCCGCTGGCGATGATAGGAGCGATCCAGTGAAGGTCCGCCGCCGATGTCCAGCCAAAGATGATAAGCGCGATTGGAAGCACCGGCGCTGCAAACAACGCGATCTTGAAAACCGTCTCCGGAGGCGCGCCCTTCATCAGCCGCGGAAGAAGAAAGTATCGGATCGCCAGAGTGTACATCACAAACGCCACAGACACGCCAACAAATATGCCAAAGTACGCAAGACCGCCCTCGACCTGATTAAACCCGTGAACACCGTTGAAGACAATCGGAAACGCCTCGAAGAACGAGTACATGACCGCGTAGATCAACGCCGTGTAGCTGTTCAGGAAGAACACGCCGGGCTCCAAGAAAGTGATCACGAGAGGCCGCACGAGCGACTCGTATGCGAAGCTCTTCACGCTCACGGCCGTCTGCTGTTGCTCGCTCGCCGTCGTGTAGCGCTCATCCCCGGTAAGCTTCCTCAGTCTGCGCGCACGGCGAGACAGGATGGTGTCCGCGGACGTCTCGGGGAAGAAAAAGAGCAAGGTAACAAAGCACGCGCCCGCAATCATCGCCAGCAGCCAAAACGTCCACCGCCATCCCTTGATCTGCACGAACACGCCACCGAGGAACGGCCCGAAAATCGGGCCCATCACGGCAGACAACGCCCAGAACGCCAAGCCGAATGGCAGCTGAGCCGGCGAGAAAAGGTCGCCCATCGACGCGCCGCCGTTGGCGAGCGGCGGCGAAGAGAAGAATCCAGTAAATGCACGAGTGACAATGAATCCGCCAATGTTCTTGATCAAAGCCGTCGGGATCTGCAGAATCGCAAATATGAAGAGAGTCGGCAGATATATCCAGTTGCGACCGATCACCGGAATCTCAGAGAGCGGAGCAAATAACAGAGGACTGTATGGTGTTAGCAATGACACTTCAAGCTGAACTCATAGTATATCATACCCAATGCCGTACGCGACGACGTAGATGGACAGAGGAATCAGAGCAGCGACCTCGCCGACATGGAATTCCTCCATAATCTGTTCCACGCCAGGCGTGTACATGGCCGACCCGACGTAGATCGCGAACGTCAGAAACGCCAGCTGCCCAATTACGATCCCTTTCTTCACGGCCGACCAATTACGTGGGTTCTCCGGGTCGTTCGGCCCATACCAGTCGACAATGAATGACTGAGCCGACTGGTTCGACGATGTGTCGTCCTGCTTCTCGTCCTCTTTCTTGATATTCCCGGCTTCAACGTCGGCAGCGTTGTTGATTGATGCGAGCGGCACGACGTCGTCCTGGTCCAAACTCGTTCGGGGGCTATTCGCCGGCAGAACAAACTCAGGACGCTGCTCGGGATACGGAAATATCCGTCCGCCAGAAACAAGGTTAATCACCTCGACCGCCCAACTTCCTTGAATCAGATCCAGCATTGTTCAGTGTGTGAAGTAATGTGTGTTAAGTAATGTGTGCGAAGAAAGAAGAAATGCGATAGCGTGATGGTGATAGTTGGAGGCAATACAGGAACAATGTAGTGGATGCCGTGGAGTGAACTGGTATTATCTGGCGGGTATCTCTAGGTTCTTATATATATATATTGTGTCTTACATGACTCAAGGATATCTGTTCGGGAACATTCTCGCGCTGGAGTGCATTACCTCATTGATCGATCTTATCGCAACACACAGCTGTGTAATTGAATGTTTTGTGTATACGCACGGTAAACGAAGGGACAAGAGAAGACCCTATGACGTAGCATTTTTGACAGCTGCTGGTCCGAGTACGCTGCTTATTACTAAGAAGCACGAACTTTTCGGAGGCAGAGGAGATATAAGTCCGTGTTTGTAGGCTTATTAATTGCCCCGGTGGAAGAAATCTGCGGGTGCGCTGTACAACCGCGAACAGCGTGACGTCACTGTTTTTTTTTCCAAGCCGCAGTGGCCATCCAACGAGTCCTAATCTGATATTCACTCATGAGTTGCGATCGATCTGATATTCCCTTAACATGTTGAGACTGAAGTTACTCCGATGCAACAACTGGGCCGATAAATTTAGCCTCAGGGTCTCCCGTCTCGGCATGATTCAAACTTCCGAGTAAATGCTTATCAACCACTTGTCGCAGATTTCACGTCGTTCACACTTCGTTCACCCGCCAACTTATCCTAACTGATGGTTGTAATATTCTTAGGAAGTTCTTCAGATTATCGAGTGATTGCCATTATAATAGTCCCCTACTCCTTTGGTTTAGCGCTTCACTGAAATATGCTGCCTTGTTTGTTCAGTTACGTAAACATTATTTCTTTTCGGTGATCACAGACTATCTTGGAAAACGATTATGTATTAAGTTGGGAAATGTCAATCTGTGAAATAATGAAACAAGTATATGCGTGAAAAATTAAAACACCAATCTATATGCGACCGAAACCTCTCTCTACTCTATGCATCGCCACCCATGCTCCTCTAACTTGCATATTTGATCTCGCCCTCATCACGTAATCGGATTAGTTCGCGTACTTCGACTTCGCCCGCAGCCTGTCGCCGAGCCTCAACAACACGATCGGAATGAGAATCATCAGCGCCGCGACGACCGCGAGAATCGTAGATCCCCAAGCAACTGGGAACCTGCCGTCCTGAGGCGACTTAAGGTTCAGAAACATGCTCCGCGCAAACAGCGGGAACGCCGCGGCAAAGGAGGAGCGGAACAAATCATTACCGGCGAACACCGACGCGAGGTACCGCGGATACGACACGCCCAGGTACGTGAACACGACCTGGAAGATCGGGTACCCGCCCACAACGAACAGGCCGCTGGAGACCACGGGAGCGATCCAGTGAATATCCGACGCTGAAGTCCAACCAAAGATTAACAGCGAGATTGGAAGAACCGGTGCCGCGAACAACGCAATCTTGAAAACTGTCTCTGGAGGTGCGCCCTTCGCTAGGCGCGGGAGATAAAAGTATCGAATCGCCAAAGTGTATATCACAAACGCCAAAGACGCGCCAATGAGAATGCCAAAGTACGTAAGGCCGCTCTCAATCAGATTAAATCCGTGAATACCGTTGAAAACGATCGGGAATGCCTCAAAGAACGAGTACATGACCGCGTAGATCAGT
Source organism: Lipomyces sp. NRRL Y-27488 (assembly GCA_030556275.1). Classification (NCBI taxonomy): domain Eukaryota; kingdom Fungi; phylum Ascomycota; class Lipomycetes; order Lipomycetales; family Lipomycetaceae; genus Lipomyces; species Lipomyces sp. NRRL Y-27488. Next base: position 4,289 of record JAKTPS010000236.1, on the reverse strand, counting down.
GCCGTGTAGCTGTTTAGGAAGAATACACCAGGCTCCAAGAAGGTGATGGTGAGAGGACGCACGAGCGACTCATATGCAAAGCTCTTCACGCTCACACCCGTCTGCTGCTGTTCGCTCACAGTCGTATATCGGTCATCCCCAGTGAGCTTTCTCAGCCTGCGCGCGCGACGAGACAGGATGGTATCCGCGGAAGTCTCGGGGAATAAAAATAACAAGGCCACAAAGCACGTGCCCGCAATTATCAATAGTAACCAGAAGGTCCACCGCCACCCCTTGACCTGCACAAATACGCTGCCGAGAAACGGTCCGAAAATCGGGCCCATCACCGCAGACAACGCCCAGAACGCCAACCCGAACGGGAGCTGAGACGGAGAGAGAAGGTCGCCCATTGACGCACCTCCGTTAGCAAGCGGCGGTGAGGAGAAGAATCCGGTGACTGCGCGAACAACAATGAATCCGCCGATATTTTTCACCAATGCTGTCGGGATCTGCAGCATCATAAACACGAATAACGTCGGCAAATATATCCAGTTTCGGCCGATCACCGGAATCTCAGACAGTGGAGCAAACAACAAAGGACTGCGCAATGTGAGCGTGGATTCCAAACCAAAGATAAATCTCATAGCAAACATACCCAATGCCGTACGCAAGAACGTAAATTGACAGCGGAATCATAGCAGCGACTTCGCTGACATGGAATTCCTCCATAATCTGTTCCACCCCTGGCGTGTACATTGCCGATGCGACGTAGATCGCAAACGTCAGAAACGATAGCTGCATAATCACAATCCCTTTCTTCACGGCCGACCAATTGTGTGGGTTCTCCGGGTCGTTCGGCCCGTACCAGTCGACAATGAAGGACTGGGCCGACTGATTCGATGATGCGTCGTCCTGATTCTCGCTCTCTTTCTTAATACTCCCGGTTTCAACGTCGGCAAAGTTGTTTATTGCAGCAAGCGGCACGACGTCGTCCTGGTCCATACTCGTTCTGGGGCTATTCGTCGGCACAACAAACCCAGGACGCTGTTCTGGATACGGAAATATACGTCCGCCAGAAACGAGGTTAATCACCTCGACCGCCCAACTTCCTTGAATGAGGTCCAGCATTGGTGAGAGTGCAAAGTAAAGCAATGATGCGGCAATGGTAGAAGTCAATGCAGAAACAAGGTATGAATGCAGTGTAGAGAAGTGGTATGATCTAGGGGGGTATCTTCAAGCCTTTATATAACTTGTCTCTCTGGTCTGGTAAGAGGATATCCATTCTTGAGCTCTGCGACGTAGGATGTAATTCGGAAAATCGAATTTCCGTCGTTCCGCGTTGAAGTCCATCTGGCCGGTGCACAATGCACGCGATGGAAGCAAAAAGAAACAATATCAACGTGTCCGGGAACTCATATAAAATTTCTCCGAGATCGCCTTCCGGGGCCGAGCGCCACACTACGTCACCGCATCGCTTACGCCCCGAGTCCCGGATTTTGAACTCTCGGGAATTTCCGGGGTAGCGGCTTTCGCCTCCACGCTGCACCTGAGCAAGCCAGCCAGATGGTTGCAATACGTGTAGGTCTCCTCCCCGCTACATTGGGGGCTAGGTGGTACTGCGGTGAGAAAATGCTGAAGTCGTCGGTGCAATTGAATGCTTGTAGCTAATGCCGTTTGGACAGGCGTCCCGGAGTCGGTCTTCGGGAGTATGATTCTCCATCGCAAAGTCCACACAACACCAGCATTACACCAGGCGTCGAGGAATCTCCCGCAGAGCCGTATCCAGGCGTCGTATTACCGCGGTGGAACGTCCCGCGCGCTCATGTTCAACCAGGCTGACCTGCCCGCGAACAGGGACGACTGGGCGCCCATCTTCACGGGCACAATCGGTTCGCCAGACCCGAATGGCCGGCAGCTCGATGGCCTCGGTGGCGGCATCTCCTCGCTGTCGAAGATATGCGTAGTCGGTGCCGGCTCGACGATGGGCGCCGGCGCGGCGGACGTGGACTTCACCTTCGCCCAGGTCGAGGTCAAGGGCACGTTTGTGGATTACGCGGGGAACTGCGGCAACATGAGCGCCGCGGTAGGACCGTTTGCGTACGACACCGGACTCGTAGACAAGGATGCTGTCGCAAACGGCGATGGCACCGCGACGGTGCGCATGCACAACACGAACACTGGAAAGATGATCCATGCAACTTTTCCCGTCGCCGACGGCGGCGTCGAAGCTGCTGCGGACGGCAGCTTTTCCATCGACGGCGTCGCGGGCACTGGCCCGAAAATCAAGCTCAATTTCGTCGACCCGTCGGGATCGAAAACGGGCAAGCTCTTGCCGACGGGGAACGTCGTAGATGTGCTTGAGGACCTCCCGGACGGCGTCGGTTCTATCCAGGCGACCCTCATAGACGCCGCGAACCCGGCCATATTCGTCGACGCAGCCGAGGTCGGCATTGATGATCCCACGATTTTACCGGCGGATTTGGACACCAGAGCGGAGGTTCTCCGCCGGCTCGAGGTCATTCGCACCCACGGATCGGTCAAAATGGGCGTCACAAAGACACTTGACGAGGCCAGAAAGATCACGTCGATCCCCAAAATCTGCTTCGTCTCCACTCCAACGACGCACTCCCTGCTCGACGGTCGCACGCTTACCGAGTCCGCGGTCGACGTCGTCGTGCGTGCCATCTCTGTCGGCCAGCCCCACCGCGCCATCCCGATCACGGCAGCGCTCGCGGTCGCGGCGGCTGCTAAGCTACCTGGCACAGTAGTCCACCGTGCTGTAAAAGAGACCAACCGCAACCAGCCGGTCGACCCAGATGGAGTCACTATCGGCCACGCCAGCGGGACCGTCGTGGTAGGTGCGGAGTATGCCGAGAAAACCGAGACCGGCAAGGCGGAGTTGCTGCATGTCACGGTCTTCAGGACTGCTCGGAGACTATTTGAAGGAACTGTCTTTTGGAAGGCCTGAATCCGCATTGAAGTGGTGATTTTCTGATGAATAATGTTTTGAATGCTTATGGCGTACGGACATCTTTAATGTTCCTTGCCAACAATCTTTGTAACATAATTAGACATACACTCTGTTTTCTTCTGTTATGTGTTATCGAGATGTAACGTCTCCGCCTCACAGCCATGCAATGTCCTAAGGTAGGTGGGCTGTGGCTGTTCGAGACAGCATCGTCCTCGAAGTAGGAAGCTACCGCGACACGCAACTTTCGAATACGCAATGCTGATGAAAGCCAAGATTGCGTTCCATTCCGATTGATAAAACGAATGACTTTAATTAGGACACCAATAAAAATACAAAACACAGAAAAAGAGACCGCCAAGAAATAGAGACAGAATAAACAGACGACAGAATAAGAGCACAGCTACCTTAGCACGACATACCAGCGGAGACCATTCGACAATACAAACACGAACATCCAGCGGAATCAAGTTCGGGTCGCCAACCAGCCAACACTGACCATCTGGCGCTGGCCACTGCGGGGAATAGACCGTCCCTTGTTCCGAGCAAGTACCAACAAATTCTCCAGCAGAATCAAGTTCAGGTCGCCAACCAGCCAACACTGACCATCTGGCGATGGCCACTGCGGGGAATAGACCGTCCCTTGATCCGAGTCAGTACAAACAAATTCTCCAGCGGAATCAGGATCGGGTCGCCAACCAGCCAACACTGACCATCGCCAGATGGCCAATGCGGGGAATAGACCCAAGTCTCAGCGCAATCGCGTTCAGCATACCTCGCGATCGCAATTATCGCGACGTTAATCCTCGCCGTCATCCGCATGTGTCAATACAGCAAAACATCAAAATCCCGTCTCTGCCGGCAAATCGCGCTCGCACTTGAACCGCGCCGTACTCTTCACCTGTATCTGTCTGTCCCTTCGAAAAATGCGGCTCCACATAATAACTATACCAATTAGACGAGCTCTGAGTCGAGCAAAAACCATTCAGAACCAGAAAAACCAACGTCAGCCTCCGCAACACCAAAACCAACACCACGGCCGGCACCATCCATACGCTCGCCAACACAAGCAGCCATGCGGCCACCCACCGACGGGCCACTGCGCGGGACAATGGGCTTTGCCTGGCAAACCACTTTCACTTTCGGCGCGGTAACAGCTCCCATATTCGCAGCCTTACGACGCAAGAGGGCAACTGGGGGCGTGCGATCAATTTTCGCCACAATGTCAGCGGGCAGGTCACCCCAAGAACAAGCCACAGAGGCCGGACTAAAACCCTGCGAAACACGTTTTGCAGCTGGTGCCGGATCCTTACGGCGGGGACGAACTGGACCAATATGATCG
>JAKTPS010000235.1:0-17102 GCA_030556275.1 Lipomyces sp. NRRL Y-27488 | reverse complement strand
TCAAGGTGGCGGGTTGGGAGGAACTGCCTCTATAACTTTTGACAGGAACTGTACATAACTATTCTGAAACAGTGTAATAATATCAAGCATCTCGTACATATGCAAAACGACAAAATTTGAATAATGATCGAATCAACCCGCATGTTCGACAATAGTGCTGACCAGTTTCCCATTCTTGATAGTATGAACCAGCTGTTCAGGCACTGCTTCTTCCTTGAAGTCGCCATCCTCAGTATCTTCGGGCACATTAACGTTCAAGCTGCTAGACTTGGAAGTATAAATCTCCACGTCGAGCGACCCTTTGCTCAGATAGATCTGGCCATTATCACATTGATCAACCGATATGGTGGGCAATTTGCCAGTGACCTGCAAACCAAAACTCTTGGACTTGATAATGTCAACGCCAGAGACGAGATCCTCGACAAGCAAGCCTGTGCCTTCACACTCGTTGAGAGTGACCGTGTTGAACTTCCCCTTGATTTGCACGGTCGAGTTCTTGCATCTGTGAATGAACACGCCGTGGTTGATCTCTGCCTCGACGACGATCTCAGGATTGTTCTCAAAGTTCTCAACAATCCACTTTGTGCCTTCGAGCTCCAGACGCGGCGGCTTCTTCGCCTTGAGACTCTGAGGCTTTGTAGGCGGTGACGGCAGTTTTGCCTTAGTGGAAGGAGCCGCGGGCGCTTGCGCACGCAACGATGGGTTTTTATGCGTCATTTGGCTTTTGTCTACCTTCTTAAGACCTGAAGTCACGGACGAACCCTGGTTAATTTCGGCAAACACAGCTCCCAGACCACCAGTCGGTGCAGCAGGCTCTGACGACACTTGGAACACCGACGCTGGTGGAGGTGGCGGCGGCGGAGGTGGAGGGGCACCTGTGGCTGCCGGCGCTGGTGCTGGTGCTTGTGGTGCAGTCTCGGATTTGGACATTTCCGCGAAAACTGTCGCGGCATCTCCTCCTTTTGCGTTCCAAGTCGGGCCCGTGGTATGGTTCTTCTTCACGTATGCCTGAAGGCTAGTAATAAGCTTCAAAAACGCTTGTGCCCATTCTACGTGAGATCGGTCACTAGGTGAGGCATTAGCAATAATCCATCTCGTCCAGAAAGCAATTCCAAACATACACGTCGCGGTACTCTTTCAAGACGCGGTTAGAGTAAAACTGAGCCGAGTCCTTGATAGCATCCAAAAATGGCACTGGCGTGGGCTCCTGGCCGACCCAGAACAAGGCTGAGGCGCCCTCACTCACAGTAGAAAGATGATTAAAGAACTTCGACTTTCGGTTGTTCTCCCGAATGTTCTGGATCTCTTCGACCTTGGAGGTAATCGGCTTAAACAGGTCCGCATACACGGATGCCCCGGCTGCGGGCTTCTTTGATTTGGAAGCAGTCAGCAAGAATGCACGTTCGGCGGTGAACGCGCCTGCAAGTAGCGCTACTTCATCGACAAGCAGCGGGTCAATGCTCGCACTGAGCGTGACAAATGGAGCCACGGCAGTGTCGATGAATTCGTCGAACTCGACGACGGATTGTGGGAGCGGTTCGGCTGGCTCTACAACTGGCTCAGGCACGGGCTCCGGAACGACGACCTCCGGCGCGGGTGCCGCCACCGGTGCCAGATCAGTCGCCTTGGGTGGATCAGGTACAAGCGGGACGGCGGCCGGAAGAGGCGGGATAGAATTGTCGGATGACGGCGACGGGTTGCGTTGCTCCTGGAAGACGGTGAGATCCTCGAGACGTGATGTCGCAGCCTCGAGACTGTGGAGGAAACCGATCAGTTGCCAGGACTCAGTCAATGGCTGAAATACGCAATCACAACTCACCGCTTCATGAGCGTCACGAGGTTATACCCCGGGATGTTTGCGAAGTCCGCCATTGGTGCTAATCGAGCAGGATGCGATTCGTGACGACGAAGTTCGAATAGCGTGTTCGAAGGGCCGCGCACAGCCTAAAGCCGCCCGAGGCCCGAACGCTGGAGCTTTGCGGCACAAACGCCACGCAGACTTGGCTTCAGGGGTCAATGACGCGTTGTCGGAGCAACGTTATATGAGGACACGCGACGCGTCGCAGTTTACGCTCGAGACGCGTTCCTTGTTTACTATAGTCTATGCAATACCCACACGCCATTTGTAATCCCGTAATCTATCTCTGACCCTCGTCCCGTTCCATTGCTCCTCTTCGCTTTCTTTGCTACTGGCAAGTGTAACGGTCGCAATGCCAACCTGCTCTATCGATAAACCAGCAGCGACATTGCCGTAAACAGCAGCTTCGACAATATCCCCGCTAGAAAGCACATATCCCACGCACATTCCACCAACAAACGTATTTCCGGCACCCGTGGGATCTACGACGCGCTCGGGAAACGGCGTGTGGTAAGCTTCGAGCCATCGCTTGCCGACGTTCTTATGATTCGACAGCACAACGCACCCGTACGCGCCCGCACGTATGACAACAGACGCGTCCTGGCGCATATGACACAGGAACTTTTCGCCTAGAGCTTCGATTTCTGCACGCTCCGTTGGCTCAGGCAGTCCAAAAAAAGCCGCAGCCTCGGCCGCGTTAGGTGTGAGAATGTCCACTGACGGGAGAGCCGCAAAGCATGCCTCCAGATGTTCCGGCGTGCACAGATCAGGAACTGGTTCCCATACAATTATAGCTGCCGGAAAATCTTTCTGAGCGCGCGCGGCGTTGAGTCCATTGATGAGGTCTTGACAGCGTTCGGGGGAGCAGATCAGATGGAACGACCGAGAGCCAAGCAGTTCTGTGTCTATTATGTCTTCAATTGTCAATCTCTTCTTGGGTGTTAAATACTTGAATGCTATATATTTAACGGCTCTATTAGCTTGCACACTTGTTACAGAACACAATCGCTCAAAACACACCTCTAAAATCATTCGCTTCATATCCATTCCACCCTCTAGTAGTTAGCCTCGACGGGTCCTCACGAAACAACATTGTCGTATTCAGTGCAAACAGTTCTCTCCTGATAGTTTCAGGGAAATCGCTTCCGGCATCCACAATCCATCCGACGCCCCGTGCACTCTCACCAGGTAGAAAATACCGTGCGCCATATGCACCGTAAGTGCCTGCACCGCCGATGACGTCTTTCAGAACGGAACCATCCAGATATTCAATCTCGTCAATGATGAACATTCCCATTGAAACAAAGAGCATGTCCGACATCGTGAGATTGGATGCGAAAGTGTGGTGGACCGTGGTGGTGATGCTGTTCCGACGTAGAAATCGATAAGCGATATTTGGACCCTTAAAATCGTGGCCAGATCAATTGCTGCGCCAACGGAAGATCACGTCGACAGCATCGATATCAACACAACAGACGATGGACGAAGCTCCGATTCTCCATCTGCCGACGGAGATTCTTATTGATATTTTACTTCTTGCAGTGCATGCTCCGCCATTGCCCCCCTCGTTAAAGGAAGAAGAAACGCCGCCATCCTCATCATCAGCGGGCACTACATCGCCCGTTGATCCGGGAGGACTTCACAACGCGCTTGCAGAGCTCTTCTTTACGCCCCATTTAAGGCATTCAGTACCAGATGTAGGCTCCACTACAAATGAAGCCGCTTCATTGTCGTCCGCGTACTCGTCTTTAGCAGCCCCATCACCAGCATCATGTCTCGAATCCATCCACAATCTCGCTCTAGTCTGCAAACGCTTCTACGCCGTCGTATATCATCCCGCACAAGACGTACCCATTTGGAAATCCATTGCGACTTGCTTTGGATACGATTCGGAGTTGACTCTGGACGAGATCATTCGTTGCGGCGATTCAGCCATCACGAGGCACAAGAAGCGGTCTTGGCGTGCAGCCGTACATGTCGCTGCCGCGTGGGACAGGCCATTTCCTGGACGGCCCACAACAGCAGCGTCAAGACGAAAGACGAGTGTGAAACAAGTGAAATCGGTCATGAACGCACTGCCCAAAATGTCCAACGGTTTGGTACGCTCCTTTGATATGGCCTGCGCGGGACAAGGCCGTCAAGGTCCTGTATACGTTGCACTTGAGCCATCCGTTCACGACGGCGGTAAGCTATTTGCACAAGCTGCCGACATACGTGAAGAGAATCCTCGATCTGTTGCCACACTCTACGGCGTTATATCTCCCGAGAAATCAAAGGGCAAAATACTATTTCGGGGTCTAGATCAAGATATCGCAACACTGGACTTTGCATTGCCGAATCAGAGTAACCTTGTCGTCGAAGAGTGCTCGATTCTATCTGATAAGGGTGACATTACTATCGGGTGCGAAATTTCGCGGTACTCTCTGGCGACCGGGAAGAGGGATAAAGTGTGGCGACTTGAAGGACCACCTCCAGAGCGGTATGTCGCGCACGGCGATATGCTTCTAGCATTGTATTCGCCGAATATGGTATTTTTTTGGCCAGGTGCGCCAGACAATCCTGCGCGATTACAATGCTATTTGGCTGTTCCATTCCTGCAGTACAGTTCTGCCCCTTTTCCCTCTTCACCCCATCTGGCATCGTCATCGTCATTTTCGTCTTTATCCAGTCTCAACAGCGGTGTTACGAGAAATTGGTCTCCAGAATCGCTTGCATTTGCGGCGTCATCATCGACAAGCTTTTCAGCATGCAACAGCGGCCAGTCACGCATGCTCTGGGATATCAATCTTTCCCGAGACTGGACAAACTCGTCGCCACGGGAACAATTTTGCGTTGTAAGGAATATTCACATGACGTCTCGATATGCTATTGTGCTTGTACACTGGTATCTCACGTCGTCGATGCACAAGCTCTCAGGCACGTCTTTTAGAATTCTGCATCTCGACACCGGCGCGACCAAGAACGTGTTAGTTTTCAACAGTACATCAGATGAAATGATGCGTTATTCAACATTCACGACGGTGTCAGATCATGATTTTGTCGCTACAGATACTCATATTATTTCAGGTGGACCTAATGGTGAATTGTTTGTCTGGAATTATCACACTTCCACCACGCCGATATATTCAATTCCCGAAGCGGAACCGCGCAAAACTTCTCCGACCGTTGTGCCATTTTCTTCTTATCATCATGTTGAACAACATAGACATCGTGATACAAAGTTCGGTCCGATGTACACCACGCTTTCCGTTTCCGTAGATGGCAAATATCTTGTTGCCGCTGCCAGCAACCGCATCGTGGTATGGAACATGTTTGCGAAGACATTACACGGGGTGTACACCAATGGTCGAAAAATCAACAAACGAGACGAGTATTTGCGCAACCCCTTCGATAATTTCACAAATGGAATGTGGATACTATATCGAGATTGGAGAAGGAAAAGCCGACATGCATCATCGCTGGAAAAGCTACTTTCTGATAGTTGTAATGTGGACGACTATGAGCTGGTATCTGAGAAGTTTGTATATATCGTCCAGCCTCTAGGATTAGGCGAAGCGGAAAGGAAGTTTGCTAACTTGCCGTATCCTTCGATATTCGCATCCGGGTCTTCAACTCCCGATAGCGGCGCAGGTCCGTCGACCTTATCCTCTACGACGTCCACACTCCGACGGCAAGCAAGGCGATATCAGCAACTATCAGCGCCTTGGATCTTGACATGGTCAGCCTTTTTATGCGAGTTATGGAACTTGCTAGAAGCCATACGATATTGGACCTTGTGGCTTGTTTACACGTTTGGCGGATACCTGTTTTACCTCGTTCTCGGCAGCGGAAATGCCACAACTAGAAAGTCAGAGTCGTCACACTCTGTAGAAAATACTGACGTTTATCATGACGTACACGAGCAGACGGCACTGCATGTCAACCTGCTCACGATTGGCAATGATGGTAATGATAATTAACGGGCATGTGCATATGGATTAGTGCTTTGATTTTTAATTGAAAGGAGCTTTTTAGGGATTGTGTGATTGTGTGATTGGGGGATTGGGTTTACATTGGAGTTATACAGACAAGGATGTATTGATATCAATAAACAACGAACAGTTTGGTTCTATATAAGCGCATACAGACCTCAGCTTGTTGTACAAAGAGAAATTACAAAGCCACTAACATAGCAGTAGCGAGGTACACAATAAGAACAAACAAATCACGTACAGAAAACGGCACCTCAAACTTCCTAGTATACAATATTAAATTATGACAACACGTACCCAAGCCCGAAATTACGACGATCGCACCCGATGGGTCTTCACTTTTATCAGTCCGGGTAGTCTCTCCACTACGTCGTCGGAAATGAACGACTTTCTTGCGATCGTTTGAGCCGTAGCCGCATTCGCGAGGGGCTTGAATAGGTCTGCGGGCAATGGCACCTTGCCGGGCCACGTCTGCATAGACCAATTGTGCGCGTCCTCGAATTGTCTAATTACAGCCTGCGCTAGATCTGAGAGATAATATAACCGCTGCCAAAAAATAAGAAATTAACACAACAATATCGTCTAAAAGATGCCTTCCCACTAAAAAAATATCACATACCTCACTCATATCCTCTGAAACAGCATCTCGCACTTGCTTCACTCGCTGAGCAAAGTAGAAAATCAATGAGATATTCTGCTCAGTGACAACCGCGTTCATATAGAATATAAGATACTGTGCAAAATCGAGCAAATCGTCAACTGTCGTTCCGAAATCAGGATGATGTGCCAATAAATGAAGGAGTCTCGCGAAGGATCTCTCCATGACGGTAGATTTCTGCTGCTCAGCTGCGGTTATCTTTTGTTTTGTTTCAGCGCTTTGCTGCTCTGTTGCATATATTGTCAGAGTTGTCAGCTGAGGAAAAACGAATGTCGTAAGGGAACTTACGTTGCTTTGTTAGCCTCGTTAGCCTCGCTCGAATCCACATAACAAGCTCATCCTTGATCTCTTCCTCTGGCTCATAAGCCATGAGAAACATTATTGGCAAGTATTTTTCCGGTAACTGATCTCTTGCGAGGTACCTCTTCAATTTATCAATAAACATTTGCCGCACATGAAAGTTCTTATCTTGAACAAGTTGCGCCAGGTTGTTGATATCTTGGGGCTCAATCATCTTCTCATACACAGGTAGCCTAGCTAGCTTTAGTAAATATAGCCCACTGGTCAGTCGCAGTCGAGATTTATAGTGGGCGCTGTGTCGGAACGAACTCAGTTAGCAAAACCTGAATATTACGATGACAAAGAAGGAAGACAAAGGAAATTAGTGCGACTTACGGCGTATCTTTGCCCTTTGATATCTCACCGCCATTCACAACTAACGTGTTCAGCAATTTCAGCACCGGCTTTGCAATTTCCTTTGCGGCTTCCGAGCTTGTCGCAGCGCAAAGTCTGTTCAAAAGTATCCGCAGAGCCAATATCTGGTCCGTCAACTCAGTATATAACTCTTAGATATCCAGTAATGAAAACAGGACCTCTCACCTTCATATTGCACTCGTCTTCCAGTTGACTATCACCAACCCAATCTTCCTCATCCTCTGAAGCCCTTGTACGATTGTGCAAGAGAATATCTTTAATCAAGAAGCCAATGATATTGTCAATCTCTGGTTCAACAATGGCCGGTGTGTCCAATACCAGCTCCCCGATCGTGGCCAGGTGCGCCAAGAAATGCTCGTCAGTAATATCGAGCTTCGTACTCTCGCTCAATAAATCGCGCGCGTATACGTGCTTCTTTTTGGTGCGCAGCAAAATTGACGAGGCATACTTGGCTTCTTCTGCAGAGCCTTCGGTAGCAAACGTCATTAGGGAATCAAGAAATTGCCTCTCTTGCGGAAGTTCGTCCGGGTAGCTCTGTGCGAACCCTGAACATGCCTTCAAAGTATCAACGCTACCTTCAAATCCGGGTTGATTTTTCTGAATCTCTTGCGTGAGATTTCGAATGTGCGCCTTCAGAACCGCAGGAAGATTCGTAGAAATATCCTATTCTCCTTGTAAATATAAAGCACACACGAGGATGAGAATGAAACTTACTTTTAACAACTCATGAGCAACAGGGCTTAGCGGCCCCTTTGTATCCTTTGATATATCGACAATAGTCGAAATATTACTCCTATTATACCACAGCAGACTACTTCGGTACATAATAGGCATCATTGTCTCGAATACTGGGGACGCTGCTTGCTTTAATCTCGAGCTGAGGTCATTCTATGAAACCAACACACTTTAGCACGCACGATAACACGCAATCTTTAAAACAGGCAAGAGATTAGTACCAATGCTTTCACAACCATCTTGTATTCAGATTCAGAATTGATGCAGTCCTTAATAGACTTGTATAGCCGGCGATCATTCAATGTCACAAATTTCATCAAATTCGATTCCGCCTTGGATGCATCCGGGAACTGCTGAGATAGCCATCGAACGATCTTGTTGATCTGATCTTTCAAAGCGTCCTCGTCTTCTTCGACTATCCCTCCCTGATAAATTTCATTGTCAGTATGAAAATAAATGCACGACAAAGACGACAGATCCTACATTATATTTCTCGCATAACTGAACGAAAGCCAACACGACCTTCGCCATTCTAAAATAAGGATTAATACTGGCAATACTCAGAACCCAAACGCAGACTTACTCCTTTTGTCGAGACGGCACAGCAGAGAAAGCCTTTCTCGACTTCTCGTCTAAGTACTTGATCACTGTCAACAATCGCGTCACGCGCTTAGTGTCATCAAGCTCGAGAGGCAAAAGCTGCTCATGTAAACAGTGATCCAGTAGCACGTTCGTTTCCTTAGCATTGACGTAGTACAAGTCAAATATACAAGTCGGAATCCAGGCCAGCTGGGTGATAATGTCGTGGTCCTGGTTAGCACTACAATAGTTCGCACTTAGTATCATTTTCAATCCTCTGCCTACCATTAGTCGATGAACTTACATATCCTCAAATGCAAGGTCGTACAAATTCCCAAGTACGCCAATCGCCTCTGCTCGAACATGATATTTCCGATCTCTAGCGCGCTCAGCTAAATTGTTAAGTATCTCTTCGTTTCTAAACTTTCGAACAATGGCCTTGTAGTTCAAACTTCCTATGGCTTTACAAGCCGCTAATCGCACTCGCTCATCGTTATCAATCAGGCTCTTGGCCAGACCCTCTGCAAGCATCTATCAGCATTCTGAATTAAACAAGTTCAGCAAAGGGGAAAATTACCGATTGTGCCCTTAACAATATCAGCTCGGTTGCCGATGATAAATGCACAGCCCTCAGCCCACTTTGCACGCACAACCGGACTGCGGTCGTTCTGTCTACCAATCCACGCCTCCCAACATGAAGGCTGACTCGTAATGAAACTGATTCGTACCGGCACTTGACCCGCAATAATACCGACCGTATTTGTTGCTAGTAACCGCATTTGAGTGTTTTCCACCAACATTTCCTGTTCAAGCTGTGGAATTACGGTCTGTAATACTTCAGGCACACCTTTCCATATCTCGATAATCAAATTATGCGCTTTCTTGAGATCATTGAAGTCCGATTCTGAAATTTCGGCGCCTGCCGATTTCGTAGATATCTCATAAATAACGTCCGTAAAGTATTGTGCGATCTGACGCGCCATTCTGTCAACAGAATTGATGCAGATTGTCTTTGCCATATTGTACGCTGGTGGAAGTTGATGAATTTGGGTCTGTACTTTGGGTTGCTTTGTCGAAGCTCGTGTAGCTCTGTTGGTGGGGAGCGGAGCCACAGTCGCGGTTGCGCGTAAAAACTGAGCTAGAATCATCTCAACAATTTCACTAGGAATTATCGGAACTTCGTCCACTAATTGAACCAATATCTCTCCCATGTGAAACTCGAGATTTTTCAAGCTGTCGGGGCTAGACAAGACATGCGGCATCAGCTTGGCAGTGGCAAGACTGGGACTTGGAAAAACTAATAGATGCTTACCTTATCATATCAAAAAACATTTGGAACAAACTGATCATTATATTCTCGCTATTTGGCAAGTCTGCGACAAGAATGATGCTCTTCACCTGGGACAAGCTTTCAAGCAAATAACAATACTGCGCAAAGTAAGGAGACTCTGGATCCGACAGTCCCTTCAATTGAGTCACAAAATATTCAAATATAGTCTGAGAGTGTAGAAAGTCAGTCAAAATAGCCTGTGGCTGCTACCTCTGTAATATGAAGCGCGTACCTGTAATTGACTCACGGTATACGGGGCATCAGGTGCAAAGAGTCGCAGAATATCAGCAAGGCAGCAAGCGACATAAGCTTTCACGCCCTTATCCTTTGTGTGAAGGAGATTATCGGAAATGAGTTCTTTCGCGATCTTATCCAGGCTCAACAAGTCCACCAATCCCTGATCAAATTGTTGTAGTTCGGCATGAACGCTCTCCATGATCTGTTAGCAGAAATATAACCATCAGGTAAAACAAACAGCCATTTTGTACCTTCAATCTCTTAAGCAGTTCAGAAACAGCGATCGGCTTGCCCGCTTTAGGCGCCAGTGCCTGTTTGAACTGCAAGGCTCCTATCGATTGCATGGCTGTCATGTGGAGATCGTCTCGTCCGTGATATCACGAACAGCCACGATGACAGTCTAAAGATAAAAGACAACAATGCTGAAAATATCTTTATAGGACGGAATTGGTTGCTGAGGTTCCCGATCCAAGTGACAAATGCATCGGGTTTGCTCGCGTGTAGACAAACACGGACGCGCACCTAACGCGTCGTATGTAAAACCAAACCTCTGTGACAGAGAGCTCACAATTCGTGAGCAGGCAGTACCCTGATCACGCTCTTTTTCCGCGGTCAATGACAAAATACTATGGCATGTCGCTGCTGACCGTCACTCCGACTAACCAATATTAATATCCTCAGGCGTTTTTGATTTCTTTCTGATTACATGTAGAAGCGACGGAAGTAAAATTGCTAGGACACCGACGGCAGTGCCAGTTAAATATTGATCCACCGCCATCTGAACGATGTCGCTCTGTCTATCGGCAGCGCTTGAAACCAGGACTTTGAAACATAAATGATATTGAAAGTCTTGTATATGCCACAATTGCCACCGGATTACTGTGTAATTGTACAGTACATACATACGATTCCATAATTCATTGCTTCGTAGTCTTCGAGACAAACGCGTGGGCACGTGTCCAACTCTGTTACGTGGCACACACGTGATGCCGCTCATTTTTTCAAGCCGGGTAACATATTTGGAAACAAAAAAAATGAGGGAGAGAAGTTGGTTTGTACCTAGGTACTAAGAGACACTCAATGGTGTCCAGCCGAATGGAACAAGATTCCAACACGGCCGGTCATACCAAAGCCCTTAGTACCTAGGTACAGGCCAACTTCTCTCCCCGGGAGGTAAAGAATATACATATCCACTTTTAAAATAAAATAGACAAGGAAAATAGCAACATACCAGAACTCTGTATCGCTTCGGCTCACGTCACGGTCCAACTCGTACTATTATTTTTATATTTTAGCTGCAACATGTCAGAAAAAAAAACAGCACCATGGCCGATGTAATTCTCAGTAAAATTCAGCAAATCCAGAAAATTCCAGCTTCCACGTTGCCAATGAATCCCATTGCGCAAGAGAAAGTGGGAAGCCTTCATCTTATAAAACATTCTCCGCTGGTATTGTCGCGGTTACTATCCAACCACAAATTTCCAATCCTAGCAGCCATGCGGCTATCCGTGAGGTACGCTCGGGGTATCAAAGTGAGCACGACAGGGCGCGGTATTATCTCGTCGCGGTATTGGCCATCGCAGTATTCATCGCAGTATTATCAGTCGCGGTATTATCAGTCGCAGTATGCAGTATGATCCGTCGCAGTATTATCATCGCAGTATTATCGGTCGCAGTAATATCAGTCGCAGTATTATCCCTCGCAGTATTATCCGTCGCAGTATTATCAGTTGCAGTATTATCAGTTGCAGTTTGATCCGTCGCAATATTATCCGTCGCAGTATTATACGTCGCGGTTATTATCGGTATTATCTCGTCGCGGTATTATACGTCGGAGTATTATCTCGTCGCAGTATTATGCGTTCGTCGCGGTATTATCCGTCGTGGTATTATCCGTCGCGGTATTATCCGTCGCGGTATTATCCGTCGCGGTATTATCCGTCGCGGTATTATCCGTCGCGGTATTATCCGTCGCGGTATTATCCGTCGCGGTATTATCCGTCGCGGTATTATCAGCGGCAGTATAATCAATGGCGGTATCTCGCCATCGTATGATCTCAACCCCATTATGGTCACATCTCCTGTTATAAAAAGAATCATTAGGATATGGGAACATCAAAAGGTCTAGGTAAAAATGCGACAACTATATGGGGAGGCCGTATCTCAACGCCTTACGGACGCGTCTCCTGTACCAACAGAGCAGTCATTAGCTCATCTCGACTCCGTTATCGACGCGATACATGTACCAGAAAGAAATTCATTAGCGTACGGGAACGAAACACGACCAAAGCAACAACGTGACGACGGAGCGAGCGATCTGATCTCGCTACATTGGCGGACGCGTTACCTGTAGCAGGAAATAAAATTGTCAGTATATGGGAGCGAGAGAAAATCAAGGCCATGCAAATCAACTACGGGCGGGCTATTAATTCGATGTGATTACGGACGCGTTGCGCTTGCGGATGCTAGAAGAGAAACAGTCAGCCACGAGTGCTCCCAATATTCTGAACCAACAAAAAAAAGTGGATATGTGGATAGTTTAAGTGTGAAGACAAAGAGAAAAAAAAGAAAGAAAGGAAAAGAAAGGAAAAGAAATGATGGAAGAGAAAGGATAGAAGAGAAGAAGAAGTGGGCGGTTGAATCACGCACGAATCAAACGCGGATTTGAAAACGGGCTGGGCACTCACCAAACAGGAAATAGGACTCTTTCACCAACAGCGATAGAGTTTGCGCAGGATACCATCCCTCGCGTTCTTCACGACGGTAAAATAAACAATGCTCGTGGCTTAAAGGATATAGTAGGCGATATAGCAGGCTGAGTCGCACAAAGCAGGACCCTTAACAGTTTAGTTAGCAGCTGCGTTGTGACGCTCCCGCGGTCGTCCTCGATCCACCAGCGAGCGTCTAACAGCGTACGGGCTTCCCACCGTTAAATCCTGGTTTGATCAATGGCTTTAGGCGGGTTTCACGTAATTTACGGATAGCCCCGATCGGATACCATCGAGACAATATACAGCAAAATTTCAGAAAAACGTTCAATACGCTAATAACCAACATGAAACATAGACTCTGAAATCACACGCCAATCAAACATTTCTGAATATGATGAGTTATTTACCACGCGGTCTGGTCAGCCTGTTCTTCCCCAACACCAGTTCCCGTTGAATTTCCATTGGCCTCGGCGCAAGCGAGAAGTAACCGATAACGTAATAATAATTGTGGAGCAAGACTATCCTCTTCAGACCTAGCAGTCGCGATTTTCATATCCAAGCAGTGTGGGGTGAGATCTAGAGATTTGCTAAGATGGGCCGGAAAACAAAAACCGGCCTGGGTGCAGAGCTGTTGCAGACGAAGTAATACCTAGACAAGAGGACCATTAATGACTGTTCCCAGAAAAGACCATAGCAGTATCGAAATATAAAGAAGAGAAATATATAAAACAAGTTCTAGTTCAATTGCTTCGATTTTTAACAGAAATGGCTGGAGCTTGTGTATAATTTAGTGCGGAATACCCCTATTCTCTCATTTCGTTCAATTTGCCACGTTTGCTACCTACAACCATTTCATTTCACCATAACAGTTTTCACATAGCTATTTTAATTTGGTTTACTGCGTTTTCTGACGGTAGAACTGATTGCTTGGATCAAACTATCAGTGCACCGATTTTGATTGGGAGTTGAACAAGGCGAGAGTGACAATACTGAGCTGATGGAACGACGATGGTCAATAAAATTGATCAGTTTGGATCGCTTTAAAGCGCTTGATTTTGCCATTACTCCAGCCATATCATATGACGACATACAACGAAAACTGAAAAACAAGAGAGAAAACGGAGACGTCTATTTTAATACCTCGTCCTGCAGCGTCCAATGCAGCGTCCAATGCCCCAGCGTATCTAATACGAATGCTCAGCGCCTTCATAGTCATAAAACTTCCCGTTAGACTCCTTGCTCAAATCTCCAACAACCTTGATCAATCCCTTAGCACTAGTCTCTGGGGAAATTACAAGACTCGCCAATACGTCAGTGATTTCGGGATTCGCCTTGCTGATCAACGTCGCGCCGTAATTGCCCATATCTGTAGAGACCACTCCGGGATGAACAGCGACAACAGTGAAGCTCTCAGATGCAAGTTCAAAACTCAATTCCTTTGTCGTGTAGTTTAATGCAGCCTTAGACTGTCCGTAAGCGCTCGAGGAAATTGGAAAGAATTCACCGATTGAGCCGGCTAGACTGCTGATAAAGACAACTTTTCTTGTATCTCGAGCCAGCAGAAACTTGTGCACTTTCTGGTAGACAAGAATAGCGCCGAGAGTGTTGACAGTGAAATGATCGACCCAGACCTGCTTGGGCGCATCGACGACCGGAACATAAGAATCTGCAATTGCACTGTTGGAAATAAACACGTCGATCCCGGTCGTCAATTTGGAAAGTTCAGCGTCAAGATTATCAATGTCTTCCTCATTAGCGACATCCAATTTGACGACATGGACATTGCCCTGAGTCACCAACTCGTTCAACTGAGTAGAAGCAGTGGTATTGCGCGCGGTCGTAATAACCTCGTTGTCCTTGTTCTCAGAGAGCTGCTTGACCAATTGGAATCCAATACCACGATTTCCGCCGGAGATGAAATAAGTCGTCTTTTCCATGGTGATGATTTGTTGCTTGAACTTGAAGTGTACCGCTATAGTCTCAATCTGATGCCCATCAGCGACGAGAAGCCGCTTCCCTCTTTATGTATCCCCGTTCAACTCATTGCGATTTCTCCTACCAGTGATGCGTCCTGCCAGTGACGCGGCTGATTCGGATTTCAAATCGAGGTCCGCTTAGCAAATAATCCGCTCCTCATATCATCCAAATTAGTAGATATAGACGCGTATATCGCGGGGATAATTATGTTAGTAAGATTCGGGAGGCAGTTTAATGGAAGTGGGAGGCTGGAAAGCCTAAAAATGACAGAATTCAATTTGCGGAGTATTTATCATGGATTTGTAAACAATAGTCAGCAATTCTACCAATCTGATTTAGACAGTTGCGGTTATTAGCTAGGCGCTACAAGAAGAATCCCAGTCAACTATTGATCTACGGTTGTGTCTATTGCCGAGGCGTAGCGTGAGCTGGATAGGAATATACTCTCGTGAATGATGTAAGCTCTTGGAATGACAATTAATAATTATGCTCTTCACAGAACCTATTGAGAAAAGTGCAATCTTGTGAATTTAAACTGTGATTAGCACTGGCAAGGCGACCAGTATTTCTCGAGCCTGCGGGCTCGATGTTTTGGACTACACAAGTCGATGCTTGTGAATACGAGACCTTGACCTGTCCCGTTCCCTCTAGTCATGGATGTTTGCATCCAGTGTGTCTATCTCGCAATGAGTACTGAACGACATGCTCGTCATTGAGGTTGCATCCCTATCGCTCGCCTGGATGCCGCTGTGACTTTCTGCAATAATAATAGTATTTTGTTGATATATCACCGAATTGCATTTAACTGGAAGGCCGTCTACAATTTTGACGACTATGATTTACAGGATCTACTTTCGTTTTGTTCCCCGGTGAGTTTCGTTTGGATGTGATCTTTAATCAGAATTTCATGCTCTGAGTCTTGTGAGCGCCGTCGGGAAAGGCAGTGGATACCAGCTGTCTATTTTTGGCAGTGCTTGTTTGTTCCTTTGTCGTCGAACTGCCTTACTTCTCAAACTTGAGTATTCGCCGTTTTGGACTGCACATTCAAACCTTGCGAATGCTAAACCAACCGGCCCTGAGCCGTCTCATCGGGCATGTTTGCGTCCAGCGGGTGTGTCTGGCAATGAGTAATGGGCGACTTCGTCTTGCAATTATGCCTTCTACAAGATCTGGCGTTCTGTGATCCCATTACGGCTTGAATTATTGGTCTTCACTGAAGAAAACTGTTTCCATGAGGCTCGAAGAAGCTTCTCGTAATTGTACTGCTGTAATTGTAAGGTTTTCCCGGAGGTAACATTCTGAGCCCTACCCAGTAGTGACAATAACTTTCCCACGCAATGGGGGATTAGAAATAGAATTATAGACTGCAAGAATTCAATTTATCTTGCAAGGAAAAGCGTGTGCATTGAACCATGATAAGCTTGCAAATTACGAAATGCCTGGTCAAAAAAAAGGCAAATCGCACGTATGGGATACAGCAATGTTCGAAGGCAAGGGCGTAATCACGTGATGTACTGAATCCGGGTAACACTTTTGTAAACAAAAAAAATGGGGGAGAGAAGTCGGCCTGCAGTACTAACAGGCGCTCAATGTAGGCCGGTCGAATGTACCCAATATTACAAACGGCCGCCCACATTGAAATGATTTAGTACTACTTACTAGGCCAACTTCTCTCCCCAAGAGTGTAAAGAAAATCCACATATCCACTTTTAAAGTAAATTAGAGACAAGGAAAATAGGAACATACCCGAACTCTGTACCACTTCGGCGAAGATGTCGCAGTCCACTCGTACTTGATTCTTTAGCTGCAAGGTGTCAGAAAAGATACAGCGAGCGCCGTCAGCAAAATTCAGCAAATCCAGGACGTTCATCGTTTCCAGTGTGCCATCAGTGTCCACCAGCCCATGAAAAATGCTGCACCCTTGTTCCAGTCTTAGTAAAACTCCCTTACTATTGGTATTCACTGCCGTCACCACCTGACCCAAAATTTCGAATACCCACTGACGTCACTGGTATCTGTGAGGAGTCCCATCTCAGGAATCGATCAGTTAACCAGTATTTCCCTCATATCAATAGCGATATTTTATCCGTCGCAGTAATATCAGTCGAAGTATTACCAGTCGCAGTATTATCCGTCGCAGTAGTATCAGTCGCAGTATCATCCGTCGCAGTAATATCAGTCGCAGTATGACCAGTCGCAGTATTACCAGTCGCATTATTCTCCGTCGCAGTAGTATCAGTCGCAGTATTATCCGTCGCAGTATTATCAGTCGCAGTGATATCAGTCGCAGTATTATCCGTCGCAGTAATATCAGTCGCAGTATTATCCGTCG
>JAKTPS010000234.1:0-17127 GCA_030556275.1 Lipomyces sp. NRRL Y-27488 | reverse complement strand
TGTACAGTTCCTGTCAAAAGTTATAGAGGCAGTTCCTCCCAACCCGCCACCTTGACCCCTTGCCCAACTAGCTTAAATCTCGCTATTGCGCTCCATTTACGGCGTATAAGAAAAAACAAAGTATATATTTAAATCCGCAAGTGTCTAAAGTACATGTCTATAATAGTTTACAATAAATTATAGTCCAGGTTGGGTTGTGGTGCGGGTCAGTACTTCGTATGCCCGCCCTTCTGCTTCACCACCAACTCCATCCACTTTGGCATGCTATCAATAAGGTTCTGCATGTACGAATTCTCCAATTTTTTCCAGATCGTAGGAATAGCCCTTGTCAATTCTGCCTTGGTTGCTTTTGGCACTCCCTTGAGCGTGGCCAGGTCGGGATGTTTGCGCGAAATTTTGTGCTTCATAAAAGCCCAAATTTCCTCAATAGGATTTGAGGTCCGGCGAGGTTGGAGGCCACCTCAACCGGCCACAACACCCGCCCCCATTGCTCTTTCGACCAATGAAGATGCTCATTGATAAGCTGGAGCCTCTTTTTTACATTGGCCTTGGAGAAAAATGATTTGGCAATCATGTGGTGCGCCAAGATGCCTCTAGACTTGAGGGCTGATTTGATCGTCTTGTCGCACGCTTTCGTGATCATATCTGCGGCAATTCGTGCCGCAGTCGCCTGCTTTTTTTCTGACCGAAGCGGATGCGTCTGTTGATGTCTCGCTGAGTCAGAATACGCGGTCGGGCAAGGCGTGGTGGTTTCGCAGTGCCTCCACGCGCCCTCGTCCTTCTGATCGCGCCTCCAACTGTAGACTCGGCACGCCTAGACGCGTCGATATCTCGGCGTGACTCCGGCCGTTTTCGCTCAAAATTTTAATCTGAGCTATCGTTTCGATTGATAAATCTGATCCTCGGGGCATTTTGCTAATTGATCAGTTTTCATCGTGCTACGGGTGTTTACATCTCAATGGGTTGGCGGGAGTGCGTGGTTGGGAGTTTGGAGTTGGGAGGAATTGCCTCTTCTTTTTTCTCGACATACTTTATGTACACTATGCCTGTTCTTTGCCACTCCTTCCTTTTATTGGCAGCAAGCCTTGTAACTACTAAATGCAAGAATTATTCTACTCCAATCTCTATTTTAAACGGAAATGCTAGTCAACTTGTATATATATGAAAGAGAAGGCATAGTTGGATAGAAGTAAGAGTGCAGGGCGAAGGTTTACAGATTGTATGTATAACGTTCAAGCCAATTCCATTTACAGTAAGGCTTGAAATGCTAAATTTTTGGTACAATTTCAGTGACCATTTTTGCAATTAACCCAAAAAAAAAAAGAGCTCTAAAAAAAAATAAAAAAAAAAAAGGGGGCCGAGCTGGGAATTGAACCCAGGACCACTCGCAGATTCAGAAGAACAGTCATTCTCCGCCCAAAGCGAGTATCATACTACTAGACCACACGGCCATTTTTTGAAATTTAAAAAATCTAGTCTTTTATGAAGCTCTATCATTAATTTATTTCATCTGCATGCCGTGATATATAATTGGCATGGTTATATTCCTGATGGCATTCTAGCATTATGGTTTCTAACCGGCCAGATCGACTAGCAGTATGATCTGAATATGTTTTAAGGATCCGCAAATCTATTGCATGTTGGTTCATGGTTTGGTCTCATTTCCTGCTCTGTTCTGTGGTGATGTGCAGCGACGTCAGTCCCAACTTGGCAGAATGAAAACTCCCAACCTACAATTTTCCAGGGACAAATTTGTAGAACTGAAGAAGTTCGCGGACGCGCAAAAAGTAACGACTGGATGGCGCTGAAAAGATTCAAACGGAAGGGCCCGAAGTATGTTTACTTGTCGTATCTTTTAATTGTCTGTTTTTGCCGTACGACTAACGATTCTGTGACATTGAAGGGTCAAAGGCTCGAGACGGGAGCGCCAGCATTCACCGCCTGCCATCTCCAAGAAAGATTTGCATAAGAAACTGAGAACCGCTGGTACGGTCAACGAGACAAGCGAGGACGGCAAAGGAAAAAACACAGAAAAAGATCTAGGTAGATCCAAAAGTGATAAGCGGGTATCATCTGTATCATCTCATGCCTCGAAAGTAACGAAGCCGGCACGTCGCGAACCGTCAAGCTCGACAGCGACGAAGAGGAAGAGGGTGTCGACGAAGGGACTTGATGACGCCAACGGCGGGACCACGCCTCGTGCGTTTTTGAACCTCTTGCAGAAAATGGAAGGGAAGGTCAAAGGTTCGACGACTAAGACGGGCGTCGACTCGACCAAGCCTTTGGCCGACGGGGCGCTTGGCGGCGGATCAAAACGAAAACTTCAAAAGGAAACCAATGCGCAAGCTGCCACTGATGCGAGAGCGAAGCAGTTAAAGTCAATGAGCATCCAGCCGGGTGAGTCTATGTCAGAATTCTCAAGGTAATTACGATTATTTGTTTGCTTTTGCACAGAACACAGGTTAGAAATGGGCTAACGTATTTAATTTACTTTTAGACGCGTTGACGCGGAACTACCTGTCATTCGTGCAAAGTCAGGCGTGCCTTCGGCCTCTGCTGTTCGGAAGCAAAAGAAACGAGAGATTGCCATCGCGAACGGCCAGCAGTTTCCGAAGGCCAAGCGCAAAGGCGACGGCACCAACCCAGACGACGTAGAAGACGACGACGGCGAGGACTACAGCGACGAAGAGGCAGAGGAGCGGAGATACCAAGAGCTCAAGTCGAAACGGTCACGGTCGCCGGATCCGTGGAGCAAGCTCTCCCGCCCGCCGCCGCCCAAGTTTGGCGAGATTGCGGACGCACCGCCGGTCTTGAAGGCTCCAGGCAAGAAGCTGCCAAATGTTCCAAAGACGGCAGGTACGTTGGCCGAACGAATGGTACTCGAGGCCGAAAGGGAGAGGGTAATAGGGAGATACAGAGCAATGGTCGAGCGAAAACATAAGAACAGGCTCGATGACGAGTAGTTCATCTCAGTATCTTTGTTTCCGAACTTATACCGTTTCAAAATAAAAGTAATATAGATGTCACCCAGCATTTAAATACATTCGAAAGCATGTTGTACAAGTAATAATTAAACCTCAATCTCAAACGCAAGTTATAAAAAGTACAGTGCCATAACATACACGCCAAATTACCTTCTCACCTCTTCAACTTTGCTAGTGCCGGCGAGCTAGGAGCTAACTCAGCCACGATACGCTCAAAAGCGACTCCCAAAAGCTTCGAATTCAACGCAATGCGCCTGGCATGTTTCTTATCCACAGTGCCCCCGAGAATTCCAAGTACAAGCTTCCCAGCAAGCTCACACAGCCTGACTTCAGCCCCCATCTTGCCAAGCACTTTCTTCGTCACCGCATCTTGATTTCTCTCCTCGTCGTCCTCGTCACCGTCGGACTGATGAACAGCAACATCCACCTCCATCTCGTCCGCGCTTTGTAGGTCCTCATCTTCACTAACATCGTCGTTCGCGGCACCGGCATCAGCTTGTTCGTTGTCGTCTTCGTTGTCATCTTCGCCATTCGAAGGGGTTGGCACCTTAGTCAAAACCTTTGCGCCCAAAAGTTTACCCAGAGCATTCTCTTCGACGACGAAGACTTTCATTATTGCCTTCTGAGTTGCCGGTAACATTAATGTCTCAAGACCCTCCAAATCGGCATTCTCCTGCCCCGAAAACACATTCAGAGAGGTCAATACATCGATAATTGCCAGACACGCCTAATGAATTTAGAAACGGATGCAACTAATACAATAAGAAAAATGAACATACCATATGTTTCGAGTCGCGATCGCCCTTCGGATCCTTGAGAATCTGGGAGTAGCAAGAAACTATATTGTCCAGCAGTTCAGTGCTGCACAAACAATTACTTGAATGCGCTTCAATCGAACGTTTCACAATCCACATTACGAAATACCGCAGGACTGAAGACACCGCAACGAGAGCCGCTGTTTCATTATCGTTTTTCAATCCAGACCGTCTTAGAAATTCGCAAAGTAGATTTACAACGGCAGCATCAGATTCACGTGGCTTGAATTGCAAAGATTCCGAAATGTCAACGATCGGTGAAAGATGAAGGAGCTGCGTGACAGAAGTGGTGATTTGAAGGCATGTCTCCTCGCTAAAAGCGGCAGTATCAATTTCTGAGACTGGTCCTAATTCCTGGCGTAATTTGTTCGTGATTTCTTCAAGCAAGTCATGTGTAACCGTGTCGACGACATCTGATAAGTATTCACACTTTTGGCCCTGACTTATCACTGTACTAAACTCTCGAATAAGTGAAGCGTCATCGAATGCGGTGAGATAATTTGAAAACTCGTTTAGCACACTCTCGTAAGTAGTCTTCTGGCGTAGGGTTGCGTACGTTCCTAAATTTATCAAGTTATGAAGCCGAATTATATTCCGCGCTGTATCAGGATCCGCCGAGAATTTCTTCAATAGCCGAGGCATCAGAGGAATCAGAATCTCCGATATTTGCCGTTCATGCTCTTCCCGCTCGTTGACTTTAGGTCTCTTGAAGCGACGATCATGGACTGGACTATCACGGGGCCCCAAAGCAGCTTTGACAGCTCCGGTTGAGATTTCCAAGAGAACATATTCCTGCTGTGTACTAAGACTTAGTTTCGTTTTGATCCTGCTGCTAATGGACTCGTCCTCTAGAGTCGCAGATACTGAATGATCGAAAAGAGCGTAATTAATAATATCCGTCCATTCCTATAATGATGTCGCGAGTCAGATACAAAAGTAAGTAAAAAACACAGTCTAGGAGCATACTGGCATAGCAATCGTCTGTTCCCATAGCGATTGAGCAGCAATTGAAAATCTCGACTCGGTACCCCCATTAATGACAGTTTCCAGGTCGGACATCCTGATCGGATTCCCAATGCTGTCGTTGTCGTTGAAAGACTCAAACACTTCGACGATAGCTTTGAAAATGAACCAAGACTTTTTGATCTTGACTTCGCCGCTGCGACTTGTGGCATTCAAGCTGCCGTCTTCGCTGCTTTCGTCGATACTCTCGTCTTCATTATCGCCGTCAAGATAATCTCGGATTTCCTGGATATCACCGATCTCTTCCAATGTATCCTTCACTTTATCCTTTATGTTTGCCATAAAGAAAGCCACGACAGCTTTGCGGACACGAGGATCTATATCAAACAAAAGACCGCAGATTTCGTCAATGTCCTCTTGCTCCAAGAATCCAACAGCCCTTACCGCTTCCAACAGGTCAATGGCAGCAATTCGCACCGCATGATCCACGTCCCCGGTAGCAATTTCAATGAGACGCGGGCGAAACCTCTCTGTGAACTGTCGGAGGCCACCAACATAATATGCGTCCTTATAGAGCTTTCCAAGACTTCGAATAACCTCGTGGCGCGTGCTCGAGTTCGAATCTGAAAGCATCCAACCCATATAGCGTAGATACTGGCCCTCGAAGAACATATCCGGAAAGATCTCCATCCATTTGCCTAATTCTCGCATACAGTCTGTGCGGATTTTATGATCGATGTCGCGATATCGATGAACAAAAATCGTGTCAAAAATATCGCGTATCAGCGCATCTAGATACTCTGTTTTCTCCGCATAATCGTGCAGGGTGGCCTGCAACTTCGCCAGTTTCTCTTTGGCAGGCCTAGCTTTTGCGGTTTCTCTCTCCAACAACTTTGTAGAGCTTCCGGTTGTCTTTGCAATACTCGCAGCCACTTCACATAGATTTGTGACTATGGATAGACCGATTGTGGTTGATGTGTATCGAAATGGACGGAGTGTCGAACTGGACATCGCTGTTATCCAGACCTGCAAGCTTTCCATGAGAGTTTCATCCTCAAATAGTACTTCACGATCGGTACTCTTGGAAATGACCTCGCCAACAAACTTCAGGAGACTGCTTCGGAATTTCTTGAACTCGGGCTTTTTGGATGCCAGCGGATAATCGGCTCCTTGCTTCTATCAGCCGCATTAGCAAGATAACGACAACCTGACAAGAGGGTTCAAACCTTTCCAAAAACTTCCTGAATTTGAGCCAAGGTTTGCGCGACCGAATCTTGATCTTCGATATCGTATGTAGTTACGGAAGAGTCGCAACCACAACACTAGATCAACGTCAGTCCAAACTCAGTCCAAACAAAACAAGCGATAGTAGACAAAAACGTACTCTCAGGATGAAGTTGACCATTTCTTGCATCGCCTTAATCTTATCCTTTTCGTAAGATTGAATCCAATCCAGTGCAATGTCGCCAAGAGCCGTGCTCCTATCCTTTACAGCTTCTATATTTGGAGACTTTAGTAACCATTGAAAGATGTAACACAAGTGGTTATAACGACTTACCAAATAGTGCATTTTCCTCAGTCGTCTCTGGCGCACCCTCAGTTTCTTCTGGAATGATTGCCCGATCTGCCTGAGATATTGATTTCTTCGCCGAACGGGATTTTGCTGCAGATGGTTTCTTTGACCTGGCAGCGCTTTTTGCCGGGCGGCCACGTCGTCTCGACGGACGAGGACGAGCAGCTTCACTCACGTCACTGTCGCCTTCCGATTCAGAAATATCTTCTTCCTCTGATTGGCTTTCATCCGACTGGTCGTCGTCGTGAACTTCTTTTGCTGCGCGTTTTCGCTCTAAGACGCGTCAGTAATTTATACACCATCTTCTACTCGAAATGTTTACTTACTGGATAAATTCAACTTATTGACCTTGACCTGTGCTGCTGCTTTTTCCTTTTCAGTCTTCTCCTTTGCTGCTGCAATAGCAGCAGCTTGTTTTTCAGTCGCTTGTCTCCTAGTACGAAGTCGACGCGCGCCGTCATTAATGCTCGTGACCACGTCAACGTCATTGCCGTCCTCCATGTCGCTCGACGCGTCGTCATCAGAGTTTTGCGGGGACTGAGGCGGTAACGAGTCATCCGATGGGAGTTCCGCGGAAGAGGCATCATCGTCATGCATTTGTACTGCTTGATTGACACCACGACGCGATCGTGTGGTGGGTAAAACGACTGCTATGGCAGATGGCATTTGATCAAATCCTAAATTCTGCTAACAATCGTACGCATTTCAGTCCAAATGTATTTATATCAAGCCAGTAGTGAATACTCTGGAATTGTCGAAGAATGTGGATCTCTCGTGCCGTGGTGCCCTCTTCTGAGGAAGCAAGTGCATCGGCGTTCGGTTTCACGCGTCAAGATTGACTTTTGCTATTCTGGGTCAAATAATCCATTTCCGACCTGAATTACTCCCAGATGTCAGCTAAGAATTAGCAGAACATCAATCGCTTTTTATACCAATCAGATCTAGTCAGAGAGTGCATATGTACTGCCTGCGGATCCAGAGAATTGCTGAACGAGAATCACAAACTAAAAAAGTCGAGATTTCAAGTTTGCGGGGTTAGCTCAGTTGGGAGAGCGTCAGACTGAAGCCTACAACTTCGGTTCAATTGACATCTGAAGGTCCTGTGTTCGATCCACAGACATCGCATTCAATTTTTTTTTCAATTTCGTTTTCAATTTTTTTATTCTTTGCATCAGTATTTTTACCACAAAATAGTCATAAATACTTATGAAAAAGAAGAGGAATTGAGTTGCAGATTGGTCCGTCTTTGGTCATGGGCTTGAAGGGCGATGGGACGGGCCTGTGAAGCCAAGTAATTTGTTTACTGGCCCCTGAAAATTGCGACTTCTACGGGGCGTGTATACCTAGAGTCCATCTAATCTCCTCGACTTACCTCACTCTTCACTTGATTCGTTGTCACTTGCTATACTTTGCTTTGTGTTATGCGTTTGATTGTTTTAGTAATCCCTTTTTTCCTTTGCCTTTGCTATTGCGAAACTGCGAGAAGTTATTGCATCACTGTCGGCTCACTGCCATCTTCCACAATCTTCAGCTGATCCGACATTAAGAGAGTCGACAAATACGAGAGAAATGCAGCAAGTGCCAGCTACTTATGCTCCCCCGTTCATATTTTATCCGCCTCCAGGACTTGCCGTGCCAGGGCTTGCCGCACAAGGCAATGCCCCCGTTGGCTTACAGGGTCCTGCTCCTCCTATTTCAAGCGGAGGCACACATGTTCTAAATGGGCCATTGCCTAGCACGGCGACAGTCGCAAATCAAAGCCAGCGCCCGAATGGGGGCAGCGGCCAGTCATTTGCGATGGTGCCGCCAGATGTCGGCAGCAGCATGCTGCCTCAAGGTGTGCAGCCAACGTTAACGAATATGCAACCGATTTTTATGCCACCGCCTGGCCTGAACGGTCCGGTACCGATTCCAAATATGTTTCCACATTTTTATCCGCCGAATATTCCGCAGCTCATGCAGGCCAGACCGGATACATTTACCCCTAATGGGCATGCGAGAATGTCGGCGATGGGATTCCAGAGTCAGGTGTCGATTCTTCATCAGCTTACCGCCGCATATCAGAATAAGCCGGATGAAGCGACCTATCGACAAATTATTTCTCTTCGAAATAGGCTGCTCAGTGTGACACAGCAGTTTCCACTTTCCCCACAGGACCCTAACATTGTCCAATCTTCACATTCTTTACCTCTGTTTCTTGAGAATATACCTCCGAATTTCGCCGGTTCCCAGCATGTTGGGCAAACAATATATCCAAGTAATGCACCAAGCGATGAAGGATCGACTGTTGCCGCTGTACACATACAACAAGATTCGAATGCACAACCGCTTGGGTCGCAAGCTCTCTCCATAACGCCGTCGAAAAGCTCAGCAACAATGAAGAAGCCGTCTCCTCAAGGGAGCGTTGCTCAATTGACGCAAGACCTGAATTCTTCTCTGGCAATAGCACGAAGAGGCAGTACAGCGGCAAGTAGTGCACAGTCGGGCCATAGCAAGAAAAGCAGCGTGGCGGCTGGCCAGAGCCCCGCGCCTTCAGATAATGATTGGCTACCTGACATTTATGCAAACGTTTTTGTTCCAGCATGGATGAAGGTATGATGTTTTCCGGTTTTTTTCGTGACAAGTACTATTTGGAGCCAACTGAATACATAGAGCGCGAATGATTATGACGCGGTTATAATTGAATCAGCAAAGCCGCCGAATTTCGATTTGCAACGATACGTGGAAGGCTTTATGGGCAAAGACATCTTGAAATATGTTCCTTTCGAGGCATTTTTGCATGAAGAGAATGCTGCAAATGCCGCAGCGGATGCCAAGAGCGAACTATCGCTGGAAAACTATAGACCGAAATTTCTTCGTATGCTAGATGTCGAGATCGAGGCTCAGAAACAAGACTTAAAGCAATACGATTTGTTCGGGGTTCAGCTGACCGAACATGACAATGCAAACCTTTTGTACAAGTTGTATTGTCCCGGCGTCCGTGAGTTCACGCCGTCGGTAGCAATAGGCGACAATTTGTCGTTCCGCTTGCTACAGCCGCAGATGTCTAGGTTTGGAAGTGTGCCGTTCACCGGGTACGAGTATGTGGGAACGGTATGGAATATCAAACGTCCGCAGGGAGAGGTTTATGTCAGAATTGACGGTTTGCCCCTGCTGTCGGAAAGTAGCGTATTTAACGTTCAGTTTACGGCCGACAAAGTATTATACTCATTATGTGCCCGTGCGGTATGCGAGCTACACGAGGAAATACAAAAGGATCAAAATGTAGGGCTTCTGTTCGCGAATTATTAGCTCATATTGGATGCTAACACTATTGTTGTGATTGCAGGGATTTGCTCGCAAGATGTTGTTTCCGGAGAAGCAGGATGGAGTTATGCAAACCACGCTAACAACGGGGGTATTTTCCTTTGATTGGTTCGACGGCGGCCTGAACTATGAGCAGCAAAAGGCAGTGGATTCGATCGTGAGTCGTAATTACGGGGACGTTCCATATTTAATATCCGGTCCTCCCGGCACGGGGAAGACAAAAACAGTAGTCGAGCTGGCACTGCAGCTTGTGAGACGCTCTCCGTCTTGTCACATTCTTCTTTGCGCACCGAGCGACGCCGCTGCGGATACATTGGCACTGCGGTTACGGAATCATCTCACCCTGCAGCAACTATTCCGGCTGAACGAATTCACGCGGGCATTTGCGGAAACGCCAATGGAGTTGCTGTCGTACTGTGCCATTGAATCTGTTGACGGGCAAGACCTCTTCGTATTGCCGGAGCTCAAGCGTTTATTGAACTTTCAGATAGTCGTGTGCACGTGTAAGGCTGCGGCTATACTACTGGAAGCGCAATGCTCAAACCGGTCTTTAATGAAGCTGGAAGGGTTTATGATGCAGGCATTTGGAAATGAGCAGCGGTCGATGCATTGGAATGCATTGCTTTTCGATGAAGCCGGGCAGGCTACAGAACCGGAATCGATCATTCCGTTACAAGTTGTATTGCCAGATTTGTCGTACGTCAACGAAATGCCACTCGTGGTGATGGCTGGGGATCATAAGCAATTGGGTCCGCGGACAGTGTCACGCCAGAAGCAAGAATCAGTACTGGACATGTCACTGTTTGAACGACTAATGGAACTCCCATTTTACTCGGCGCATCCGCTCTCGCGACGACATCAGCTGCGCAACCAGAGTCGACAGTCGGTGAAACTGCCATATCTCCGGCCAGCATTTGCAAATCTCGTGCGAAATTACCGGAGTCACCCAGCTTTGCTGGCGGTACCGTCATCGCTTTTCTATTATGACACCCTCGTTCCAGAGGCACTTAATGTTGGATCACTATGTTCGTGGTGGAGATTGCCGAATAGGGATATGCCTCTCTTGTTCGTCGACAATAAGGGTCAGGATGAGATGGTGGAAGACGGAATTTCGTGGTTCAACAATGATGAAATCAACATTTGCTGCGAGATAGCAAAGGATCTGGTTGACAGAGACCTCGTGCAGCCTCACGAAATCGCCATTGCGGCGCCATTCCGCGAGCAGATCCATCGCGTGCGACTCAAGCTGAGGAAGCAGAATCTTCGCAACGTGAACGTCGGTCCCGTGGAGTCATATCAAGGGGCCGAAAGACGGGTCGTGATAGTGTGCACAACGCGTACGCGCGAACGGTTCTTGGATGCTGATTTTGCTAAAGGCATGGGCATGGTGCATGAGCCGAAACGGTTCAACGTTGCAATCACGCGTGCGAAGGAGTTGATGGTCGTTATCGGGAACGCGGAGATTCTTAAGCGGGACGCGAACTGGCGGGCGTTCCTGTCTTACTGCTACCGCAACTCGTTGTTTGACAAGACCGCCACGCCGGCGTGGAAACCGAGCGAGGATGAGATGAACATGCCGCTGTATTATTCCCGTATCGAGCATGGCATCGTGTATGAGCGCAACACCAGGGATGCCGTGCCGTTGGCTGGAAGAGACGAAGAAGAGCCCATGTGGCGAGCAGGGTTTATTGCCGAGGAATCGTTTCTGGACGGTTAGGCGCCAGCCGGTTTATCCTTTGATCGTCCGAGACTGGAATTAATAATTGCTCAAAAAACGAAGAAGACAGAATCAGTCTCATATAATATGTTTTGCGTTAGTTTAACTATCGTTGCTTAATTTTTATTTTATCGTCATATTGGCAGCACGATACAGGCAACAATTCCATACTGTACTTTTATTGGGCAATGGTTTTTTATATAATTAGTTACGACGGAGTTTTATTTTATTCTTGCTCGTTCTCACTTTCCGGCGGCAACAACCGATTTTGCATTTTTACGCATCTGGTCTAATTTTCGTCTCTATTCCATGCATACTGTCATGGTCAAAAATTATGATGATAATGTTCTCCACGTTGCGGGCTCTTAATGAGTAATATATAATACAGGTCTTCCCACTCAGCTCACGGATATGTTCTAAATATTTACATTTACAAGGTGACAAACATATATAGTTAGACAACATAAGCCGAAGATGTCATGTAGACAAGACAAAAAAGATTACAAAAGCCAACCAAACAAACCAGCCCAGGATAACAGAGTCTTTCGTCACCAATTAAAAATGCTCGCCGATCAATACGGCTTTTGATATTGGTCTGGGAAGAAGATTAGTCGCTCAACGCCGTCCTTGGTGAGTATGACCATGCGGATCACGCCGCCTGAGCTGCCGTCCCATTTGATGGCCTCCGTGAGAGCTAAAAATCGTGACAAATGTTAACCTTGTAAATATGACACGGCAAAAAGAAGCTGGAAAGTAATCTATACCGTCTTTCACGAAAGTAACAGTTTCGTCTTTTGTCATTTTTGGCTTGAAGTTCACATTGCAGAAACCGTAGATGTACTATATACTATCTGTCAGCACTCAAGAACGGATCGCGAATGCAGCAAGAAAGCGCATACAGTCGAGCCACTGCCGGCAATGGCATACTCCTGCTTATGCAGACTGCCACCAAGAGGGATACTGTAAACCTCGCCGCCATATCTGCTGTCGTAGCCGGCGCAGATGATGCCGGCCGACAACGCGTCCTTGTTTGTGTAGCACAGCTCCTGGAAGACCGACGCGGCGACGCGGGTCGTTGGCGGCTCGTTCGTGACCGCGTACATGCTCAGGTGATACTTGACGATGTCGGCGATGGCCTGTGTGTCTGCCGCGGAGCCGGATCTGGTTTTGGTCTAAGAATTACTGCTTCACGAATAGGAGGAGTGAAACGGAGATTGCGTTGCGCACCTGCAGCACCATATTGTGTCGTGTACTTGCGTGAGCTTATCGGTCACTCTGTAATTAGATTAGACACGAGTCCCAATATGTCACTGAATTGTGTTAACACTACTCACCGATTCGCAATAAAGGCACCCGTAGTGGTTCGACTGTAATTGTTGTGAGATCAATGCCATGAGGTTCCATACGACGCAGCAAGACCAACGAACCTATCAGCACCGAGAATTACTCCTCCATCGAATGTGACCGCCATACTGCATACGTCAAGAACAATACTAATTAGAAAATTTATCGCTATTATGAATCAGCACGGCATACGCACATCGAGGTTCCGAGACTATCGAACGAAGTGTTAGTTCAGTCGGCCACTCTAAATCATAACCGACTCACACGAACCGCAACATACTTGACCTCGCCCTTTTTAAGGTGGTTCATATCAACGCTTATTCCGTTCATGGCGACTGTTATATACGATGGGAGGAGTGCAAACGAAAGAATGCAGAGCAGGGCGGGTGATCGTGGAGTCGCTGTGGATGACGAAAGAACAACGTCCAGCCGTTCGCCTTTACCCGGCCTGCACCTAATCTTTAAACCTCCCAAATACAATTTGTAGCGGGCACATCACGGTCGCCATATCAGACTCTGCCGGCCGCCCGTGAGCGACAGGACCGAAAATGGACTCAGACTCGTCGCAAGACTGGTCGGTCAGGCTTCTATTGCGGTCACTTAAGATCCTGTCCGCGACAGGCATTTCCTGCGTCGGCACGCTGGCCGTCATTCTGTACTTTGCCCAGTCCTCGCTGATCTATCCTGCAAACGTCCCTGCCGGCTCGCGAACAGAGGTCCAGACGCCCGACCGGTATGACATTCCGTATGAGGATGTCACACTTGACACGCCGGACGGCGAGAAGATCAAGCTTTTTGTCATGAAGCAGGCAGATCCAGCAACGCGGACATCCAGCGACACGGTGATTATATGCTGCGCCAACGCGGGCAACATGGGCCACAGGCTGTCTATCGCGTCTGCGTTTTACAAGATCTTGCAGTACAATGTTGTTTTGTTCTCGTATCGTGGGTACGGACTGAGTACGGGCAAGCCGAGTGAGCAAGGGCTGAAGATCGACGCCGAGACCGTATTCGCTTACATCAAGAACGAACCTGAGTTGCAGGGCACGCGAACAGTGCTCTACGGACAGAGTCTCGGGGGCGCGGTCGCGATCTATATTACCGAGAAACATCAAGACGAGGTCGCCGGATTGATCCTCGAAAACACGTTTCGCAGCATCCCGGCGCTCATCCCGACCGTCCTCCCGGTCGCGCGATACTTCACATTCCTCTGCCACCAAGTCTGGCCGTCGGACCTGCTCCTGCCGAAAATATCCAACGTGCCCGTTCTCTTCCTCTCCGGCGACAAAGACGAGCTCATTCCGCCAAGCCATATGCGCCATCTGTACCAGGTCTGCAAGAGTCCGAGTAAGGTCTGGCGGCACTTTCCCAACGGGTACGTACTTTTGATTCGTCTGTATTATTGTGTTGCTTACCAGTGTCATTCAATGTAGGACGCACAACGAAACATTCACCAAAGACGGGTATTGGACTTCAATAATAGACTTCTCGGTGGATTACGTCGGCAAGAAAAGTCAATAACTGTCGCTCTATATCATTTTTCCTTCTCTGCTTTATTGCATTCGTACTGCTGGAGCATACGAATTGGAATCCTGGGTTTGTTTTCTGGAGTTTCACATTATCACGTTTACAGAGTAACAATAACTGAAACTATCAGTCATAATCATTCCAACTTCACCATTTTGGACATACAAACTATTTGCCAGCAGACATGTTTATTTTGAATCCCATAACTATACCTTAAACACACACAGACAAATCCAGCTATCAAATTTATAGCAGGCTACTCGAAAACACAGCGAAAAAAAAAACCCCTCCATATTCTACCACCACCTGTTTCCATAAAAGACCCACAATGACATAACAAACCAAAATATTTATGCATCCACGCATCCCAATTCTTTATAAATCGTAAATAAGGAGAAAACGAAATAGAACATCAGAGATTCGAACAAATGGGAAAACAAAGCAAAAAAGTATGTAACAAACTCCAGAAAGCAAAACCCCAGACAAAGACAACACAATAAATATCCATTCAATGCCTAGTTGGAACAGCAAAAGCATTGCATCAACTTGCATATATCATAATTCCTTAAAACAGCCCTTTTGTATCCGCCGCATATCAAGAATACAACCAGACAGGCGTTGTATCAAATATGCGCTGGTTTTTATTGATCACACTTCAAATCGGCACAGTCCAACGCGCGTGAAGTACTCAACGTGGGCACGATACGCAACTTCTCGGCCTTGCAGTGTCAGTGTCGTGATGACACCTTCTCCTGACGAGCAGTCAGAGTCTTCTTGGCCCTCGCAGATGTAGCAGTCCTGCGGAGTGGGTGCGAGAGGGCCCTTGGCAATGTAGATTTCGCCAGACGCGTGGCGCCACTCGGCACCGAGCGGGACCCGCGGTACGGGATCGGATTTGTGCGTGATGCGCATGAAGCTGACGTCGCTACGCATGACGATGTAGTCGAACCAGTCAGAGAAATAGGAGTTGCCGACACGGGGCTGTCCGTACGTGATGATCTCGGGGTGGTATCCCTGCGTGATGAGGTCCGCGCCTGCAAGGACCGCGATCGCGCCACCGAGAGAGTGGCCAGTAACGACAATAGAGTATTCGGGATACTTCTGAGTGAGGTACTCTAGGTGAGGAGCGATGTACGCCTTCGTCATGATGTACGAGTGCAAAAACCCACGGTGAACACGGCATCCCCGGCACGTCGGCAAGCTGCCGGTGACCGCGGTCGCGCCGTGAAGGGGATAGGGGTCCTGCAGAGTGTCGAGATTCGTGAACCAATTAGTCATGGAATTTGTTCCTCGGAAAACAATCATGATGCGGCGATGGAACTCGCGATGGTCAATCGCGATGTATCCCGTGCAGGAAGTATCGAACTCGGTGTTCGTGAACGTCGTGATGATCTCGACGCCGGGATTGAAAAATTCGCACGCACGAGTGCAGTTAAACGGCGAGGTAATACCAGGCGATGGAACACAGTAGGCGATGTTATTGAATAACGCCAGTTCTTCAAAGTGGGAGAACTGGTAGGACGAGATAGTGTAGTGGCTGCTAATGCCGCCAAAAAGCGACCCGAAACCAAACAAACCGCCAAAGAATCCGGTTGTGCTGACCTCCCCGTCTTCTGCGGGAGGCGCGGCAGTCAACGGAGCGCTGGGCTGGGCCGCATAGAGCTGCGCGCCGTCCTTGTCCTCCTCGCTTGACAGTTGCGCGACCAGTGCGGCGGCCTCGACATCGTCGCTGTTCTGCGCCGTGACCTCGTATGACGCCGCCTGAGCGCTGTGGTAGTACGACGCCGGGTACGGCGTGTCCTCGTCGTCGGGCGTGAGGTAGCCGAGGGCGAAGCCGAGCACGACCGCAATGATAATCGTGGACGCGAGCACGATTATCTGCTGCTTGCGCGACATGCCGCGAACGCGCCGCCAGAGGAAAAGCCCGCCGGCACGGGTCTTGCTCCAGACGGCTCTGCCGGCGCGCTTGACCGCGCATCCGTCGCCGCTGGTGCTGCGGTTCTTCTCGTCGTCCGCGATGGGCGCATACTCCTTCGCGACGCCGTCCAGATGTGCGTAGTCGTAATCTTCGGCCTCGTCGATGCTCACGTTCGAGCCGGACTTCGTCGCGTCCTGCGGAGGCGGCGGATCGAAGAGGTAGGACCGCATCTCTTCGCGCGCTGGTTGGGGTTGGCGGAGGTGCGGGAGACGGCTGGCTGGATGAGAACAGTGCTGATGGTGCAAGGGAAAAGGCAGCGAAAAAGGGAAGCGGCAGCGACGAGAGTGGGAAACCCGCGACTTTCTGAGCGCGGGTGCGTTAGAGTTTAGTGGTCACCATACAAAACCCGCGGTTCGCACCCAAACGCAAAACCTTATCGCACCCGCGTTTTAACCCTGAGGGTTGGGGTCCGGCCGATAGGCCCAGCCTCTGATAACGACTCTGTTCCCGTTTGTATGCAGCGCGGTCCTCGACTCTCGAGTAAATAACACGGTCAGGTATCAATCATGTCAGTCACCGGACAGTAGCACTCGGTCGTTCTGCCGGACGCAATCTTCATCCTATTGGTCTACCTGGTCGAGGCAATGCATTCTGCGGTCTTCTGGTCGCAGCCCGGTTGCAAAAATGCTGACTTATATTCAATGCTAGATCTAGGTTGTAGCCTGTATGTATGTATATACTGGAGTGAAAGAAAGCGCCGATCCAGTAACGATTATTACTTCTCTACTCGTGGCAACACATTCTCGCCTCAAGTCGCGTGGCTACTAGTCTGAACGCTGACATACCCGATATATTCTTTGAGATGTCGTTGGCTTGAACAACGTCCTCCTCTGGAAAGCTACAACGGCATGTTCGTTCTGTCTGCCGGTAGCGCCCTCGTCCAGCGCTATTTGCATCTTCACAAGCCTGCGGTCGCGCCC
>JAKTPS010000233.1:0-17132 GCA_030556275.1 Lipomyces sp. NRRL Y-27488 | reverse complement strand
GGGCAGGCGCTTAAAGTGACTAACCGGAAGAGGCAATTTTGCACGTCATCAAGAATAAGCCTTTCTCTTCGCTTACGCTACGCTTCGGCAAAAGTGCATCGTTGCCAGCAAAGCTGTCATGACATCTCAAATTGACGACCCACCTGAACAATATGCTTCGACACTTCGTACTACCAGAACACAGAGCCAGAGCCATAAAAGCTATTCGTTCTAGCTGTTATGCAATTGGACACCTATAAAAGACACGAGTAGTGCAATGTCGTACGTCACCTTGCACAGACCTCCTAGCAAAAAACCAAACTTCATCAACCCCATCATCGCGAATTTGCCCATTACACTCGGTCCTCCAGACTGTGCCAACGTCCTCGCCACATTTACCACACCCATAACACTGGTCCGCTCTTCTTTGGAGACGATCGATGACAGAAATACTTGTCTTGGCGCATTATCCATAGACGCGGTACAATATCGAACTACCAGAAGCACCATTGCGAAAGTCTGGTTGGACGGGAATCCAAGAACTGCTAGTATCACTGAAGATGGTAAGTGGGTCGCTACCATGGTGATGATAGGACCAAGACGCTTTGAAATCGACGCAGCAACTAGCGACGATGCCGCCGAAACCAGGTTCGTGATGAAAAAGAGAGTCCCCAGGGTATTTTCTTTTGCTCCAAACTTTTCGGAAAAGTAGTATGCTACCCACGTCCTATAATTTGTCAGCTCTCCATCAGTGTTTGTAGCCAGAAACAGTGTTGCACTCACTGCGTAGCAAGTCCACCCCCGAAAGCATCAAGCGCAAATAGAGCAACCAATTGTGCAATAACCCTGATTGTTTTACTAGAGTAACGTGGGAAGTAGTCAATCCAGGAAAGCCATATGGGCCGTTTTTTCCCCGGTACCCAGTCATTCATCTCATTCAGCACTTCATTTCTATCCTCGAGCTCATCGTTGAGAGAATCGGAACTTAAATTGGCCTTCGACATGTTGTGAAGCGGATATGCCTCCGCTTCAGTGACGTTTTCGTCGTGAGTCGAGGATCTTCTGTCTTCGGCAGGAACAGGAATATGCTGTCTTGTGGGAGGTAGAGTGGCCTCAAGCTCTGCCATTGGCGATAACATCACAGCGGACACAAATTTCAAGACAGCAATGATACTATACAAGAAAAAAATCAATCGATAAGACGCCAGAGGAGACCATGAGTATTTATCTTGTACGCTCTCAACAATAAATCCACTTGATATCGCGCCCAGGGCGGCACCAAAACTACCCAAGAGCGCGTACCATGCATACAAATCTGCACGGACTTTCAGATCAGACAGCTGCGCTAATGTCGACTCTTCGACAGCTTTAAATGGGCCTATTTCATTACCACTAGACAATAATAATGTTAGTCTATTCTACACGCACCAAAATTTAGTTAGTCTTACCTACCTTGGGGAAATGACACCAACAATGGACGCAATGAGAAGTACCCAATAATTTGAAGAGTATGAAAACACTATTCCAGATATACACATCAAAATCGAACCCAATGCCAAAATTTTTCGGCGACCAATCCTATCAGCAACAAGCGTCAAGACAAACGAGATTAAGACGTCACCCAATAATGTGCATGTCATAAATAAGCCGATCTTGTCGTCGGATATGTCCAACGAGGAGAAGAACAGTGCGAGTATAATCGTGACCTGACCGTAGGCAAGCATGCGAATGAATCGTTGAAAACAAAGAATATGCACATCTCTGGAGGCGTAAATCAAATTGAGAAGTCCGGTCTCTTCGAGGAAGTTGGCT
The DNA here is from genome assembly GCA_030556275.1 of Lipomyces sp. NRRL Y-27488. Taxonomy (NCBI): domain Eukaryota; kingdom Fungi; phylum Ascomycota; class Lipomycetes; order Lipomycetales; family Lipomycetaceae; genus Lipomyces; species Lipomyces sp. NRRL Y-27488. Next base: position 15,341 of record JAKTPS010000233.1, on the reverse strand, counting down.
ATGAAGCCCATGGTGATGGCCTAAGTTCGTCGTCCAGTTGCAAGTCTTCACTTGAGGTTTACCACTTTACCAGCCTGCTCTTATTGCCGAAGTTATCGCCCGATGGCCAGCAAGACATAGACCGTTGGAAGAAGACAACAGTGTGCTTAACACGAGACGCCGAGACGCGAGACTAAATCCATTGTCTCGACTCAGGTTCTGGAGACGCCTTATATATATCGCGTTCTGCAATCCATGGCCATGCCGGAGATAAACACCTAATACGGCAATATCCGAGCGCTCCAGAATAATACGGGCGCAGTCAAGCAGCGCCAAATGCCACTTTTGGGGCCAATAATTCTAACCCGCGCCGCGCACGTGTAGAGTCTATTTTGGTAAACCATAACCGACATCGGCCAACAAACCACACGCGTCGCACATTCGCACTATGCGGGCCAGCAGCATTTGGTAATATATCGTGGTAGATGTATCTTTGTTAATGCCAGTAAACTATTTGCGACAAGAAATTTGAAACTTGGCTCGGGATTTGCAGCGACGATGTTGAACCCTCTTCGACTATTCTCGCTCGAAGTTCTTGACACGCGACTTATTCCCGAATCGCAAGATAAGATCAACCAGACAAAGAAGAATGCTCCTCAGTCACGATGGCGAACTCCGGAGTATGTTTTCTACGCCGTAGTCATCGCCTTGGCTATTCCTCAGATGATTTTGGCCGCGATCAGCGGCAGTAATGGCGAGTTTGCTATTTTTACGCTGTACTTTTTGGTCGGTCAAGTGATTGCTAATTGCATTCGTGCAGAACACAGCAAGAACTATGAAAAATATGAAAGTAAACTGGAACAGGGTTGGATACTGGGACGAAAAGTTGTAAGTGGTTACATTCATTGGTCCGCGTTGCACGCTTTGCATTACGTATTGACTCAAGCGTAATTACAGGACAATTCGGATGCCCAGTTTGCAGGGTTTCGCAATAAATTGCCGATACTGACAGGTGTTCTGGTACTCCATTGCGTATTTCGCCTAATCGCAAATCGATTTGCGATTCCGCGTGTAACATTCGATCTGACATTCGCCGGCGTATTCCTGACCGCTCTGCATGGATTCAGTGTTCTAAAAATCCTCGCCATATATCTCCTGTCCTTTTCGATTTCAGTAACCTTCAAAAAGCGCACGGGAATTTTTCTTACCTGGATCTTCTGTATTTTAATACTCTTTTTGAACGAATGGTACGAAGGCTATCGATACGCGGCACTGCATCCAATTCTTGCCGTCCTGGTAGGTTCCACACACATGGATTGCATATTCAAGACTTGCTCTAAGCTTTCTCGTTGTAGGACGGCTATTGTGGTCTTTTGCCTAGGTGGGACGTCACCTTCAATTTTTCGATACTCAGAATGATCAGCTACAACTATGACTTCTACGAGAGCCGAGAGCATGCTGTAGATATTGAGGTAATTTCCAAGTCTGTTCAACTTTTTTGTGGCATTAGCTTATATACTCTAGAAGGAAAAACGAGATGAAAAGGCTATTACTGAGCTGGATCGAATTAATATCGGCCCGCCAAAATCAGAGTATAACCTTGTCAATTATTTGGCGTACCTTCTGTATACCCCGCTCTATATTGCAGGCCCGATTATTACGTTTAACGATTACATGTTCCAAGTACGCCATCCTTTGCCCTCTGTTCAGAGAAAGAGAACTATACTGTACGGTGTGAGGTTGGTATTCTGCATTCTGGTGATGGAGTTTATACTGCATTACATGTACGTGGTGGCATTGACGAGCACACGCGCATGGGATGGTTTATCTCCGCTCCAGATTAGCATGGTGGGGTTTTTTAACCTGAAAACCATTTGGCTCAAGGTATGGCTTGTAGTTTGTTTCGGGGAGAGTAATAGTAGCTAAGCGTTTTTGCCTTGCAGCTGCTGATCCCGTGGCGATTCTTCCGCTTCTGGGCTCTGTTGGACAAAATAGATGCACCGGAAAATATGCTGAGGTGCATGAGTAACAACTATTCCGCGTCAGCATTTTGGAGATCGTGGCATCGAAGCTACAATCGATGGGTCATTCGATATATTTATATCCCGCTTGGTGGCGCTAAACACCCCATTCGCAATATGCTACTTGTATTCACATTTGTTGCATTTTGGCATGATATTCAACTTCGACTACTTGCATGGGGATGGCTAATTACGCTCTTTGTTATTCCGGAAGTTTCGGCGAAGTTGATCTTTCCACCTTCAAAAGTTTGTGTTCGATGTGGCATGACTACTTGTTTGTGAAAGTAAGGATCTAACGTTGCTTCTTTTAGTGGAGTTCTCGGCCAATATACAGGCATATGTGCGCCCTTGGTGCTATAGTAAACATCTATATGATGATGATTGCGAATCTGGTCGGATTTGCAATAGGTCTAGACGGAATGAGAGACATGCTTGCTGACATTTTCAGTTCTTGGATGGGTAAGGTAGCCCTGTGATATATCTTAGCCAGGATTGGTATTTTTGACAAGATTGCTAATGGCTCGAAAACAAAACAGGCCTAGGGTATCTTGTATTTACGTCGGCATGCCTCTTCGTCGGCGTTCAGGTAATGTTTGAAATCAGGGCGAGTGAGGCCAGACAGGGCATCAATCTCCGGTGTTAGAGACAAATAAGCTACAGTTACATCGTAATGGTTGTACAGCGGATACAGTATAATAAACAACATATCATATGCATATATAATACCACGCCAACAGAATTCCATGAGTTCTTGCTTCAGCACTGTACAGCACATTAAAATAGTGTACCGTGTGGTATCGTAATCTAACATAACCGCGCCTGTGTTGTCTCTAGGGCGATCTTGCTTGCATCTGTCATTCCACATACCTGCACGGGGACTACGCCTTCAGGATTCGTACCAGCGATCAAGATCACGGTCGGGGCCTAGTAGTCTCGAATCTGACGACATGTCGACGACCTGCTCGGCCTTCGGAATCGTTGTTATTTAAACCAGTTGGACCGTTTCCCCTTCCTACGTGATTGAACTGCACCATGCTCTCAACCCCAAGCGGCGAGTATCGTTGTCGGTGGGGACTGCTGGATTCGTCTTTAGATGGTGACAAGGATAGCTTCCCGTGGGCACAATGGTTCCACGGCTGCGATGACAGCCTAGACTGTTGCTATCTCTGCATATAGCGGCTTACTTCGCTTCAAATTCACCTGCTCAAATGGGAACGGCGGGATATCAAGCCGATAGCTCATTTGCGGGTTGATCACGTCAATTGACTCCGTCAGCAACATCGTCTGGCGAGTTCTCACTTGGGAGTCTGTTCCCAGTCTCGATTGCTCCTGCTCCTGCTTCTTCTGCTTCTTCTGTTTCTTCTGTTTCTTCTGCATCTTCTGTATGTTATGCTTATTCTGCTTCTTCTGCTTCTTCTCCGCCGACCGTTGCACGATGCTTGTACGGGAAGAAGATGCACCATTAAATTTGAGAAATAAATTGATATAGTCCTCTCCATTTTCCGCGTCGTCTTTGGTGCTGTTGTCTACCGTCTGCTGCTCGGTAGCCTTCTTCGCCATTTTGGCTCTCAGCTTGGCGGCTTTCCTCCGTTCGTTGCGACTCTTCGTAGTCCGGCTTCCGCAGAGTGGAGTTTCAGTCTGTTGCTGGCATACATCTGAATTCCTTTCCTGCTTTTCGTCCTCGTCCTCGGTGCGAGGTCGTTTCGAGTGCACGAGAGTCTTCACTTTTACTTGTAAATGCACGTTGTCGTTGTTCTTTCCATCGTCGTGAGTCTTGACCAGTGCCGGCAAACCATTGATCGGAAGTAGACCTCGACTCGTCAGCGCAACATCCCCACTGAGAAAATAGAACAATTCCTCAACAGGCGCCGGAACGCTGCCTGAAACTCTCGGACTGGATAGTCGGCGCTTTTTGCGAACTGCCGGCATTGCAGCTTTCAGCACTTAGACCCGAGCAATGGTTCGTGAGAAACACGGCACGGTAGCTATCCTCTGGCTCCAGTTCTACCGCATCCAGTTTGCGAGGACGCACGGTATGTCTATATGTATGTACTGTACAATAACGAGCTCAGTTCGGTGAAAAATGAACAGAGTAGGGTTAGGGCATGTGAATATCAAAGCATTTTGGTTTTGTTGCTTGCGCATTTCCGTTACATTTACATTTGATCTGTATCTTAGACGACAATTATATATCGCTTGACATTTGACACTCTTTTCACTAGGCCAAAATGAAGTTAGTTCGGTTAGTACTTTGCTTTGCTCTGTCCATTCTTTGTTAGCTTGCGACCACATTGGACAGCGAAATATTGGAGCGCCCAGGGTTATACTGGATAGTTCAGAGGAATCAAGCTAATAGACTATCCAACATAGATTTTTGATGAAGTTGAACTCGGAGACAGTTCAGGTTGAATTAAAGAATGGTATGCCATTGGGGATATGGTCACGCATGTTGCAAGGGTGAAATGTATTAATCTCTGATCATAGGCACAATTGTCTCGGGCACTATAGTATCGGTCGCACCTACGATGAACACGACCTTAAAGACCGTGAAGATGACAATCAAGGACAGGGATCCCATGTCGCTGGACTACATCAACATAAGAGGCAACACGATCCGATACTTCATTCTCCCAGACTCACTCCCCCTAGACACGCTGCTAGTGGACGACGGACCCAAACCAAAGAACAAGAAGCGTGGAGAACCTGGATCGAAAGCACGGGGCGGCCCTCGTGGTGGCGCGAGAGGTGGTGGTCGTGGAGCCGGCGGACCAAGAGGACGAGGCGGTCGTGGACGGGGCGGACCTCGTGGGTTTTAGATATATTAAGAAGGCACAGTCAGTATTTATACGTAATGGATGGTTCGTTTGCTTTTTCTTTGGGTCACCCTTTTTACTCCTCAAAATTTGCTTGGTGTTTGAATATTAACTTCTAAAAAGTTGTATATTTGATTTATCGAGGGTCGCTGTTCTGTATGTACCTGTACACTAGTCAAACTTAACAAAAAAAATCATACAAAAAACCGACTGATTGATATTGTTCTGGTATCATGTCGTTTTATCAGAAATTACATTGGTAGACACGCAAAGCGAAAGAACTTCACAAGTCAGACTCAGAACGGTTAGCTCAACGTGTGCATGTTTGCGGATCGTCAGCATTTCATCACTACAGTCAAGTTGCTATCACTGTCCCCCAAGTCGCTTGCATCCTTCTCGTGGTCCGAGGCGGTGGATTGATCCTCCTCAGTATCCAACTTTCTCGAATCGTAAAACAACCAATCGACCGCGAGTGACACACTCCAGAGTAAGCTATAGGACGGATTCAGTCATTAGAACTGAAGAAAACAATGTCATCCAAATAAAAGCATCACTGACAGACTAAAAATACAAACGCTAGCCAGAACTATGAACGAGAAAACTTCCTGCTTCTTATCTGGGAATTCGATGACTAAGATGGGTGCAGCGAGTGACCACAACGACAGAAACAAGATATCCATAGCAAGAAGCCGTCGCGGCTTTGAGTATACGCTAAGTTGGTATTCTAGTCTGTCTGACGTTACAGCTGCGCCAACGAACGCGCTGACAACTGAGGAAAGAACGCCCTGAAGCAAAAAAATCAGTCTTAACAGTACTGTCCACAACATATGACATGGCGTCAAGAGCATCGCAAAATTATTCTTACAATAGATGCCAGATAAACACTGCATATATTTAAGCCGCTAGAGTAGAATACTGCGGGCGAAGATAGCACAGGTGACCACTTCAAGATGCTCTGGATATGCAGAATTGTCGCCACAACAGTACCAAGGCCAGTACAGATTTGCAGAAAGCGCACCGCCAGGCTGGCGGCAGTAAAACGAGCACTCAGTTTGACCATGGTATTCTTTGGTGGTACATGGTATGCGTATATGCGTACAGTACAAAGATCAAAACAAAATATGTGGTGGTGCAGTCAAGGTCTGCGAACGAGGGTGTGGTCAGAATTGCAATCTGGGCAATAATGGCGGTTCAAGTAACCTAAAAAATAAGAGAAGATATAATTTACATTTCCGAATCAATCGAGACAGTACACTCAATAATTTAACATAAATATAGAAACACCCGTATCGTACATCTGACAAATCGATCGTTACACATCTCGCATCTATTTGCAACGCTTCTCAACTATGACAGGCCCCACTTCCTCATATTCCTTCTTTCCAATCCACATCTAAGAAATATGAATTAGCATAAAAATTTCTGATATCAACTATATGAATGAAGGCAAAGAAACTCACCTGATGAAAGGTACCCAAACTAGCCAAAATACTGCCTCCTATCCACCCGGCGTATCTTCTTTCAGAAGTGTTGCCAGGAGCCAGAATTCGGACTTTCATGCCAGGGAAAGCCTGGACGATATCGGCATTTACTCGCTCCGTGAAGCCCTGCAATAGTGTTGTGCCGCCGATTAAAACGACATTGTTCACGAGAGTAGAGCGGGGGTCAACGTCGCATGCCGACACGCTCGCAGTAATCAACTCGGATATGCCGAGCGAATTTGAATCCAGCGGTACGTCAGGAAGTGGATATTTCTGAGGCTGGAACAAAGGCTCGGTGGTCGCGAACCTTTCAGCGCCAAAATTCAAGTTGTATCCATCCGGGAACTCGAATGACCGTGATTTCCTGACAGCCGCGACAGTTTCGTTAAATGGGACTTCGAGAACTTGACTTGTGCTCTCCTTGAACTCGTTAAGAATACGTCCTCGTTCAAACTCAAGATAGCTTTCTGTGCCGTCGAACTTTTTGAAAACTGCCTGTGCTGGTTGTCCAATATCCACGGAGGATTTCTTTGAAATCATGAAATGCGGCGTAAGAGTGATACTCTTGGTTTTGAACAGATTCTTTAAGTGATTGTTGACGTAGTCACCGGCAAGATTGCTGTGAAACGTCGCTGGAATTGTTAATTGTGAGTTAGTAAGGACAGGTGGAATAGATAGACAAGTTAACAAATATTATGCACCTTTTTTTAAGACGAGACCGTCAATGACAGGCGTAACAGAAGCCACGCTGCTGCCGACGTCGACAACCAGTGCTGTTGGCTTCGAACACGCAAAACTACAAACCTAGTGAGCATAAGTTGAAGTAAAAAGCAATTGAAGCCCACGTACGCTGCACAAACTGCTTCCTTTGCTAAATAAAAGGCGGGTACGCCGAGCTCTTCGAAAGCAACTTCGGCAGCCTTTTCCCTGTTCTTTGGCGGATTCCAGGATGGCTCTGTTATTAGTAGTGGATGCTCCTTGGAGTCCGCGTAAAGTCGATTCGACAAGGCGTAGTCCCATATCTTGACCATTTTGTCCCATTCTTCAACTGTTCAAAAACCAGAATTAGAAACAGGACACTACCCTTGTCCAATTGTTCACCAACACGTACCACAGCCATCGGACAAGGGACTCGCTATTTCGACTCCTGGCCGAGGAGAGTGTAGATCATTATCTCCAACATAGATTTTTTCTTCTTCCTTTCCATAGAAACTGGGTATGACGACTTTAGGTGTGTCTTCGCCGGCAAAGCCCACGCGTGTCCACGAACTGCCCGTGTCGATGACTAGGGCCGAGATCTCGTCTAAAATCGTAACCACAACAATGAGCAATGAATCCCATAACACAACAGAAAAAAGAACACGCACCTCCTCCGTATATCGCTGTGGGCTGGGCACTGGCCATGTCTGGAGTTGCGCTGGAGGACGGCAATGAGGATCGTGAACGTCGAGCGTTAATTGCAGGGGTTTTGAGGATGAACTTGGTGAAGATAGATTTGTTGTGCGATTGAGGGTTTTGGAGAGATGGAATTAATTCGCACAGGCACTTGCACAAGCTCAACTAATTTAACGAGTACAGATATATCATAAAGCTGCATTTCCCCAAGCGAACAGCAACTCTGCACAACATGTCGTCCTCGTCCTCGCACACCAACAAAGACAAAGACAAGGATCTCACCACACACATCGAGCTTTTCATCTCGTGAGTCCTGCACTGATGATCCTCTGTTTGAGGCTTTCCAACACCGAATATTAACTGACGGATTCTCTTTTAAAAAAGGCAAATGAAACGCCGGCAGATCAATGGTTCTCGCGCTACCGCCATTGCGACAGCTCAGCTGCTGCTACGAGTTGTGTCGGCTGCGAGGTGGACTCACGTGGACCAGCTAATTACTCAGATCAAAGTCCACGGCAGAAGACTACAAAGCGCACAGCCTAGAGGTGCCTCCCATGCCGTCGACGATACGGATGCGCCTATATGCTGACCTTCTTCTAGAACTTGCATGCGGTAACATTGTACGACGAGTACTCGCCCTTATTCGGGAGGAGTCAGAAGACTCGGACGACACAGACTCGAGGGAAGCGGTCAACTCACCTTTACTCACGTCCATGTTCAGTCTGCTTGCGACTGACGAAGAGTCACCATCTTCCAAGTCATCGACTGGAAAGGGGGCGAAAAAAGACCTCAAGCCATACATTATCGAAGGAATTCAAGAGTTAATCGACGAATTACGGAATTCCGAAGAAAGTATATCTGGAATGGGGGTAGAGATGATTCATGAAAAGTATGTCAAGTCAGTCATCCTAGCCATCTCCATATTTTCTAACGTTTTTACCAAATTAATAGTGAAACGGTTCTTACAGCTACGCCGAATTCGAACACAGTCCTGAAATTTCTGCTTAAAGCGGCCCAGAAGCGAAAATTTACTGTGCTGGTAGCTGAAGTATTTCCTAACGATATTACGATGACACACGAATTCGCTGCAAAGCTTGCTCAGGCGGGCATAGAGACAACAGTGATCACAGACGCCATGGTATATTCCATAATGGGACGAGTCGGAAAGGTTATCTTGGGTACATGTGCTGGTATGTCAAATATTACAATTTCCGGTACCGCTAAACCTGTTGGTTTCGAGCTGATTTAAATGTGACAGTTTTGGCGAATGGTGGTCTGCTGGCGACTGCGGGCGCTGCCATGATATGTCAATGTGCGAATGTACACCGGACTCCGGTGGTGGTTTGCACGGGGCTTTATAAACTGTCGCCCATGTATCCTTTTGATCCTGAACGTCTCATCGAGGTTGGCGATACCGGAAAAGTTCTTCCTTTTGACGATGGTAAGCTCGGACTATGTCGATTGTGTGACGTCGATTGTGCCTGCTAAAGATCTTTCTAGGTAACTTGGTTGAGAAGGTTAATGTGGTCAATCCGCTCTTTGACTACGTTCAGCCTGAACTTGTTGATATATACCTGACTAATCTGTAAGTGCTGTTACTTTGAAGATGCGTGCTGATTTTGAACATACTTATTTGGATTTACTAACACTTTTTGCAAACAGTGGCGGATATTCGCCGAGCTTCATGTATCGGCTGGTGTTGGACAACTACAGTCAAGAGGATGTCGACTTGTAATTTATTTGTCATAATTTTGGTTGTTCATGCTATTTTGTACATAAATTTCTGCATAGCATTCAAATCTTTGTATGATACCATAGGTGCAATGATAGCAGACGCGTGGCGCGCGTGATACTAGCAGCGCGCCGCACTGTTTGTTGCGCAGACTCTATTTCATTAAGCATAGCCAATGCGCCAGGCAAATCGAAACCCCACCTAATAGTAAAGTATGCGATTTTCAGCATTGGTGCAGAATGCGGACATACTTCGAGGTTGGTGCAGCTTACAGGAGCGTTGCAATTTAAAAACTAGCGTACCCCAGGGCTAATGGAAGTCTTGCAGAGGTAACTTACGCGCTGTCGTTTATTCGCAAAACTTGTCTGTTCAAGATCGAAAATGAGCAACTGAATATCATTTCTATTGTGGACAGTGGCACTCAAGTATGGACGTAGGTGCATGCTTTGTTTTGCTTTGGGATATAGATAGACTGACATTTGGCGTTATAGGCACCTTGAGACAAACGAGATATTCTCTCATATGCGCCTGCAATCCCTCGACGGCACGCGCATTGTCTTTGAAATTTCTCTTGACATATTTGTCAGAGCAATGAAGTCCTTTTCCGGTGGCGGTTTTGGAGTCGCAAGTCAGGTCAAAATGAAACTCATCAAACGCAACGGCGTCCCGTATATAATGCTCTCCGTCGATGGCCGGTCTGGGAAAGGCGGCAGGCAGGCGAAGATATTCCAGACGATCCCAATACGAATTCACCGGTTTGACCATTTGAAAGCTACCGTCGAACCGGAACCGCGAGATGCGGACGTCGTGCTGTTTGCGACTTTGCAATTGCCAAGTATATTGAAAATATGTGAGCGCTATCGGAATCTGGGACCAAAAGTGGAGATATCGGCCAATAATGCCGGTGTGCTACGTATAGGCGTGCAGAATGATCACGTCAAAGTTGACACGAAATGGAGTGGATTACAAGCGGCAAAAGATATGGCGCGGGAAAATGACGAGAACGATATGCGACTTTCTCAGCGCGATCCAGATGAGTTTGCAACTGTACTTGTCGATTCCAAAGAGCTTTTTAATGTGCTACGAATAAACCAATGTGTTATGCACATGGTTATATGTTAGCTCTCCCTGTTTAATTAGTGCGCTGAGCTTCTCTACTGACAATTTTGATAGGCATAGCTGACAAATCGTCATTGAGTTTTGTCGTAAACATAGCAGGGCTTGATGAGGTCAATAATGTTACCTATTATGTGGCTACCTATAATCGCTAATTTGCACATACGGATTCGGGCGGCGTTACTGGCGTTCTAAGAAGTCTTGCAGAGTAAAATAATTTGAAACTACATTTTTAGAACTTTTGACCAAGATTTCTTGACTTGCAATTCTTACTGACTGGCGGCAAACTCATTAATCCACTGGATGAGATAATCCACACTTTCCTCGCTCACAGCATTGTAGTTTGATATCCGAATGCCACCTACGCTCCTGTGCCCAGCCAGGCCGGTCAAGCCCTTCGCCTTTGCTCCGTCGAGAAAAGACTTTTCTTTGCCGTCACCCAGAATTGTGAATACAATGTTCATCCTGCTTCTGCTGTCCTTGCTCACGAGGAGATTGAATAGGCCCGTTGGTGCGGCATCGAGTGCATCGTAGAGCTTCTTTGCCTTGACGGCGCTTGCGGTCTGTTGAACCTTCAAACCTCCGGCTTCAAGAAGAGCCTTTGTCGTGAGATTGACGATATGAACATTAAATATCGGTAACGTATTGTACAAGGAGTTATTCTTGACGATAGTTGCGAAGTCAAATACGAGCGGCGCGACCGGGATGTTCAGCGCATGCAGTTCACTGTCGGCCGCCTTTGTGAGAAGAGTCTTTTTGATAATGCAAACAGTAACACCTGCTATGCCAATATTCTTTTGTGCTCCAGCCTGTTTTACTCGTTAGCTAGATATAACAAACTAGATTTGCAATTATGAGGTTACTAACAAAGATCAGGCCAAACTTTGAAATGTCTACTTCGCGAGACAAAATGTTTGAGGACATGTCAACGACAAGCTCGACTCCCTCGGGGACAGAAGGCACATAAGGAAACTCGACACCATTGACGGTCTCGTTGTCGCAGTAGTAAACGTACGCAGTATCTTCAGGGCTGCCGAAAGTCCAAGTAGCCGGATCAGGAATCGCTCCATACTTATTGGCTGCGCTGGCTTTCCGAGAATCGACCGCGATATTGACATCGACGCCTAACCTCTTAGCCTCGTCTGCGGCCTTCTCGCTCCAGGAGCCAGTGACGAGGTAGTCGGCTTTGCCTTTCTTTCCGGTCTTGTGGGCAAAGTTGGCAAGCAGGTTATATACCGCGGCAGAGAATTCGCCGGTACCACCACTTTGGAGAAAGAAGACTTCGTAAGTGTCGGGTACGTTCAGCAGAGCCTTGATGTTGGCCTTTGCAGCGTCGACTACGCCAACAGCTAGCGCCGAGCGATGTGAAATTTCACCGAGACCGAGTCCGGAAGACTGGTAGTCAAGCAGATCAACGGCAGCCTGCTGGAGAACTTTTGTCGGGAGTAGTGCTGGACCAGCGCCAAAGTAGTGAGTAACATCTGCACGCGTCATGTTTGTTTGTGTGCCTTAATGCTGCCGAAGTTACCAATCCAATATGATGCAGACAAAAAAAATGAAAAGCGTCGTTGAATTGGATTTCTCGAACCCAACTTAAAAATTGTGGGATTACTCTTACAGCAGACCTGCATTGATCTGCCTTTCCAGTGAAAGTATTAGGAAATAGTTTAAATTTCACATTAAATGTCTATCTTTAAATAGTAAATTAGATGTCTATCAGGGCCATACTTTATTGCGGACAATGTTATTCAAGTCTGTTAAAGAACTGAAGTTTGGTGCTCGAACTGCACGTGAAAAAAATCTCGAGACCACTCTTCCCAACCTTGTACGACAGTACAGGATATATACATATTCTCAATATGGCGAAAAAAAAAGACAAGCAGTCGGCCTCGAAGAAGGCGGCCAAAGCGGAAAAGGCCTTAAAAGCGCAGACAAAATCGGCTGCTCGAGCAAAGAAGAAGGCCAACAAGATGGCCGGCGAAGATGCGGACGATATTGATGTGGATGACATTCTAGCAGATTATGCTCGAGAGGTACTCAACAATTATCTCTTCGAGTCATGTATAATTGGCGGATCAAGAGAAACTGACCGTTCAATTCTTGATTTAGCAAGCGAATTTTCTGGCAGTTACCATAACTCAGTCATCACAACCCGCCAGACGACTGAACGCAACGCTGGTCCCTTCACCGTCCCAGAGTGGCCGCAAGGATATTATCTTATTTGGAGGCGAGTCAGTTAATTCTGCTGGTCTCTCGGAGTTTTACAATGACCTGTATTTGTACTCCGTGGACACCAATACATGGAAACATGTAACTTCTCCTAACACGCCTCTTCCACGATCCGGACACGCAATGTGCCTGCATCCTTCCAGCGGAGTGATCTTGCTATTTGGTGGAGAGTTTTCATCTCCCAAACAAAACACGTTCTATCATTATGGAGACACGTGGATTTTTGACGCTTCAAGCAGGGAATGGGCCAAAGTAGACGTCAAGAAAGCACCAAGTGCTAGATCTGGTCATAGGATGACTTTTTGGAAGAATTATATTCTACTTCATGGTGGTTTTCGAGATCTAGCGGCGTCTACCACTTATCTGGGGGACTTATGGGCTTTTGATGTGACAACGTACAAGTGGACGCAAATCGAATTTCCTCCAAATGCCTTGAAACCTGAGCCGAGATCCGGTCACTCTTTCCTCCCCACGGACGAAGGTGCAATAGTCTGGGGTGGCTATTCGAAGGTCAAAAATTCACAGAAGAAAGTTGTTGGAAAGGTACATAGTGACTGTTGGTCGCTGAAACTAAGCGCTGATCTGAAGACCGCACGATGGGAGCGCAAGCGAAAGAGTGCTTGGGCTCCGTCACCGCGAGTCGGCTGTTCCATGGTGCACCACAAGGGCAGAGGCGTTCTGTTTGGTGGTGTGTATGATACCGAAGAAACCGAGGAGAGTTTGGCTTCAGTATTTTATAACGATGTATACGCATACCAGGTCATGACGAACAAATGGTTTCCGCTCACATTGCGCCCCCCGCGAAGACAGCCAGTAAAGATGGAAAAGCCGGTTAAGAGCAAGGTCAGCGAGCTAGAAGAAAATCTTTCTCGCATTCTTGAAGGAGGAAATGGCGGAGAAGATCTAACAATCAAAGAAAAAGGCGAAGGCGGAGTCGGCATCAAGAACTCAGACGATGACGAAGAAATGTCTGATGAAGAAATCATGACAAAGGTGGAATTCCCCACGACGATGGCTCTTCCTCATGCTCGGTTTAACGCTGCTACTACTGTCTTTCAAGATACGCTTTTTATTTACGGCGGCGTTTGGGAGAAAGGCGACCACGAATATTGTTTGGATAGTATGTATATGATTGATCTTGGAAAACTTGATGGAGTAAAGGTTATTTGGGAGGCATTTGCGGACGAACTTGCTCGTGCCAAAGTTGGAGGAGACGATAGCGATGACGATGACGATGACGACGACGACGATGAAGACGAAGATGACGACGATGAGGAGGAGGGTGAGGAGAGCGGCGCGGCAGCCGAGGAGGCTCCTGACGATATGCCAATCGATGAGGCCGAGGACGTGTCGGAAGTCGCATCGGACTTGGCCCTATCAGACTCAGACCCGCGGCCGTATTTACCACACCCTCGACCGTTCGAGAGTCTACGCAGCTTTTATGCTCGCAGTGGCAATGCCTTCATGGAATGGGCTATATCAAACAACAAGGATGAATCGAAGCGCGCAAAGGAACTGAAAAAGGACGCTTTTGACTTATGCGAGGAGAGATGGTGGGAACGCTGGGAGGAGGTACGCCGTTTGGAGGATCAGTATGAGGAGCTGGGTGGCATTGGCGAGATTGTAGAGCGGGAAGCTAAGACGGGAAAGTCTCGACGTTAAATATGTAAATATAATAAAACGCAACAATGTCAAAACGACGGTTACTTGTGGGGCACCTCAGATCGTTACTGTTTTGGCAAGAGCCAGTCGATCTACATATCTATTCATTTTATAAACTGTTGGCATTCCAAGAATCTACATCATACCGCGTGCTTTTAATTTGTTGAATCATCTTTAAAGTCTATGGTGATAATGAGCTCGTCTTTGGTGTTACTTGGCACACGCGCCATCATTATCTGGAAGGCGAGCGCAGAATGTCACATGCCTGGCATAAGAAGGACGGCCTCCGACAAATTGGCGAAGGAAGAGGTCGAAGAAAGGAACATTTATAACCAGTGGATTTTCAGGGAGTTGTCAGGGTTCTAGTACCAGCCAGGCACCTGCGAGGCAGGCGCACGTCATTGTCGAAACTATCTGATTCAGATCCAAGATACCTTGCCTCGGCTACATTATCTTGCCATAATTAATGCTCAAAACAAGCTACTCTTTCCAAATTTGTAAACTTGTAAACACCCCGCTGACGTTTACAAGTCTACAGCGCCACCCGTCCTCCTCCTCCTTTTCTCTCCTCATCGATCCTCCTACGTCGAACAGCCTGCTATCGCCCTCCAACGCTTTTTGACCTACAACCACTGCTTTTTTCAACAGCTCATTCGAACGATGTCTGCGGTTTGCTGTTTCCCAATCCGCAAGTCGTCCGCGAACCCCCCGGCACCTCCACAGCCAAAGAAGGGGAACGGTTTCGCAAAGCTCTTGAACAAGAGCACCAACACCATCGACACCCCCGCCGCCGCCAACGCGGCATCCTCTTCCTCCGCCTCCTCTTCGTCTTTTGACCGCGGTTGCAAGAAAGCCTTTGAGCGCATCAAGAACTCCAGGCTTGCGAAGAAGTTGCACCTCGGGAAGTCGCCTT
>JAKTPS010000232.1:0-17157 GCA_030556275.1 Lipomyces sp. NRRL Y-27488 | reverse complement strand
ACTTTGTGTGTGCCAAGTTCTCGAGAAGGCGCTGCGGGTTGTTGGACTTCGGGATGACTGCGATGCCACGCTGACTGGCCCATCGAAGGAGAACTTGAGCCGACGTCTTCCCATGTCCGCTTGCAATGCCAGCGATGAGCTCGGACTGCAGCAGCAGGCCCGTTTTCTGTGCGACGGGATGCCCAAGTTCGAGGAACGACTGTGGGCCAAAGGACGAGTAGGCTGTGACGGCGATGCCGCGCTGTTCCGCGAGCGCGATAAGCTGCGGCTGTGTGAGGTACGGATGGTGCTCGATTTGCAACACGGCAGGAGGAATCTTTGCGTATCTGAGAAGATCGATGATCAGAGCGCCGGCGAAGTTGGACACGCCGATGTTCTTCGCGTAGCCGAGTTCGACGGCCTTTTCCATTTCGGCCCATGTCTCAGCAATAGGCACGTCCTCAAACTCCATAGTACCCTCATCGACGTCATACAGTAGATTTGGAGGGTACCGAACCTTGGGATCAACGTATTTTTGAGCAATGGGGAAGTGGATGTGCCAGAGGTCAAAATATTCAAGTCCCCAGTCATTGAGTGACTTCTTCGTCATCTCGAGCACATGTTCCTTAGAATGAAACGTGTTCCAAAGCTTGCTCGTGATGAACAGGTCCTCACGCTCAACAAGTCCGTCCGCAATGGCGCGACGTACACCCTCACCTGCTTCCTTCTCGTTTTCGTAATCCTGTGCGCCGTCTAACAGGCGGTAACCGTTCTTGATCGCATTGTAAACCACGTCCGCGGCCGTCTCCCGAGGCACCTTCCACAAACCAAATCCAACCAGAGGCATCTCTTGGCCGGTGTGTTTGAGCGTGACTGACATTTGTGCTTTTGTATCTGTTCCTCGTGCTACAGGAGGGCACGATGATGAAAAAACTTGTTCCCTTCTGTCCACGGTGAGAGGGGCTGAAGGTTAAGATGAACACTGTTCGAGCGCACCGAAGTACATCCGCAAAAATGACGTCATCCAGTCGTCTATCATAGTGAACTGAAATCTTGTCGAGTCTTCCTCATCGACTCACACATAGTCTTGAAATATTCAAGATGAATTGCCGGGTCGATAAATCGGGAAGCACTCGCTGCCCGAGGTCTCGCTACACCACATCCTCAAAGTTAGCGGAACACTAAACACCAAGCCGTAAACCCATTCTCGACACTTATACCGTTCTGCACTTTCTAAAATGCCGTCAAGCATTGTGACGCTAGTATCATCATTTTTATATGCTAGAACTTCAAGTAGATCACCAGATGTGAGTGGCTATGCCGAGTCTTCCTTTCTCAAAGTCACCTTGTCGACGACTTAGGCGCAATATTCTGCTAACCAGTCTTGCTTCCGTCCATAGTTGCTGCAGGTGGCTACAGCATTACCGCCTTGGTTGCCTTTGCTGCTTTTTATCTTCAGCGCCAACCTCCCTGTCACTTAAAATCTCAATAATAATTGCGAGAAGGGCATCTGTTATTACAATTGGCAGCACAGCAGAAAAAGTGCACTTTATCATATGCATGCTTGACATATGCCTCCGCGTATAGTAGGCCGTTGGAGCAGAGAGCAGCCACAGAATGACCTTAAGGTATGACTAATCTTTGCCACTTCTTACAGACAGCTCAAAAGTATGTAATATCAGATTTTAAGCAGAAATTCTAGTCCATTGAAATGAATAATAAGCACTTTCTCAGATGGGAATGAAGTGAGCAGGGCGAAGGTTTACAGATTGTACGCATAACGTTCAAGCCAATCACATTTACAGTAAAGGCTTAAAAGATTAAATTTACCCGGCTCGTTCGTTGGGTATTTTATCTTTTGGTGACCATTTCTGCAATTAACCCTTGCAAATTGGTGCAATTAGACCCAACATATGTGTTCTCTTAGATATAGAGCTATTTGGTGCCGGATCCACGGAAGTTGCTCGTCTTTAGTTTCTCGCAAATACGTGGATTCCCTAAAAGTAGAGGGTTAGGGTGCATATTTTATGCTAAATTTCTGACATACAGAAGAAGAGACCTGGCCACGACTTATTTTTCAAATGCGAAGAATTATTTGGTCGGAACAGAATACTCCCTTAGACATTTTGATGTTTTGCCTAGTGAAAGGGAAAGAAAGCTTGTTGCAGTAAATTCGCACCTAGAGGCCATCGATTTTGCTCTTCGACTTGCCCACTTCAGTTAGCCGAGAGCTTTGCATCAAACCGTGGCCACACTCAGCATACATAGCAGTTAATTAGCCATGTGACAATCTGCCGGACAATGAAAGTTGATTAGCGCTTCTGCGTTTGTCAAGTTTGAAGAACAAACAACAAGTCTCGCATAACTTCGGCCATAAACCTCTGTCAAAATGTATGCTTATTGACAGGATCCACTTAAAGACCTAACCCGATATGATAAAAACGCCACCATAAACTCTATTGTTGCGACTAGGAGCAGAAAAATTTACAAGCGCAGTAGCTGAGAACCTACTTTACGGCAAACAGACGAGACATATGCATGGCCAAATAGCGAGACAATTGACGTGTGGCAGCAAAATATTGTCGAAAATATCTGTCATGCAATTTTCTTATAGATTTTTTTTGTAGAATAGGCAATGATCTCGGTCTCGTGGTCTTCTGAATTACTGAAGGACAAGTTCGCTGTTGTAAAGTACAGTCTTTCTCTGTCCGTCGGCTGTCCGAATTTTCATCAAATTCTGTTGCCATACGGATGAATGAGCCACAAAACTGAGCAATTTCTACACGGTGGCGATGTAAATTTAGCATTCTTCAACCCAATTATCCGTGCTGTAGGGCTTTCAGGAAAATCGGTGCAAGTGGTTCTATTCGGTTTATTTTTGCTTAGTTGCCGCAAAACTGGTTCTGCACCATTTTCGGTGGGTCTTCTCATTTACCGGTTTTTCTACCCATTCTGTCATATTTCCCTGACTTTTCCTCTAGACTCGCTTCTGGATCCCACTAATTGCAGCTTGCCCGGGCTGAGGACGGGATGCAAGGGCTCTAGGGTTACCCTCCTTCAATTCAGTTACCCTGCCTTTGTAGAGTTTTGTCAAGCTCTCGATCCCTGGCCAAAATCAGGACATATTTGACTGTCATAGGTGGCAAACGACTTGTAAATATAAAAAATTTACATATTATATTTATTATTTTAATAAAATTTTAAATCCGGTTTCTTTAATATGTTTCGTATGTTATTTGTCCAGAAACGTTAAATGATATTTACTGGCGCGTTGCGTCAAAATGTCTTAGACTAATAACGCACGTACCACCTTAATACTGGGGATCACGGCGCGTCAGGTACTGTAAATGTATATGGTCAAGGAGGTTAACTGAGAGATACGAAACGCAATTAGAGAGGAGTGAGAAAGCCCATGAATTCAGCTTTCCAGTTGACTAGGGCTAATTTTCTACACTTATGGCAATTAATAATTAGTCCATTTGGATAGGCCGGCTAGATTTTCACTTCATGATAACGCATTTGACCTGCTCACTGGCTGAAAAACTCGATATTTTGCTAAATCCCTGGATATCCCAATGCTCCGAAGACTGCGCTTTACCTGTTTATTTTCTGCTGCGATATTTCTGTCTCCGTGTGCCATTGCGAGATAAGCCAGAGCTATATTTCAAATATATTTCGGTCACTGGCGCTTTATGTATGTACATACAGTGTCTATATTAGGTTGAATCTGTGCCGTCTCAAGCTGTCAGCGACTGTTCTTCACGATCTGACCGACCAATACTTGTCGGCTCGCCATTATTCCTTCCGTTAGGTCTGTGGGGGAGAGACTTCAAATTGTGCATGATTCGGATGACAGAATCCGTCGCGGTCACGTTTCAGGGACCATCTGCTTCAACAAAAGCACGCCCTGGTAGAACAAATGGACACGATTGTGGGTGGCCTAGCAAAACGTGAATGTAAAAGAAAGTTATAAAATACCGGAAGTTTGTAAAAATTCAAATGGGCTAACCTCTGCTCTTTTGTAGAGTGGAACATCTTAGAATAGAGCTCTTTGTCCAGTCTTGCGACGGATTCTAATTGTGTTTCGCTTGGTCCTAAAAAAGTATTGGTGCGAGTGATGGTGTGTCATTCTAGATACAAGTTCGCGTATTTCACGTGAAGTCGCGAGTCTCTCAGATGAAGAAATACTGATACCGTCTATCCCGGTTGCTGAGGGGTCAGATCTTGGGCTTGCCGAGGAAATGACCATATGCCTTTTGTAGTAGAGATTCATATTGTATTCAAGAAAACGTGAAGTATGTAAAGAAAATTTTCCAGATATTTTAAGGCATACATGTTCGTCGAGTTTCTTCGAAAGTGCGAATTTAGGATGTTACCCTAGGATTCTTCAGAGCTCTCTAAACCAAACTACACTCAGCAGAAACACACGAAGATGACTCAAAGTAAAAGTTGGACTTAGTAACGAACTTACAAAATCATTACTAAAAGATTTCTCAGAGAAATACATTCTAGTCCAATGTGCTAATAATAACGAAGTTGCGACTCGATTGCCAATTGCGAATCGGTGCACGAAGTTACCGAAATAGGCGTATCATTTTGACTCGGTTTTAAAAGCGCGTGCGGACGACTTTGCCACAGTTCCCGAACTGAAAATCTGCAGCAAGCTAGTTGCCTTACAGCCACTAGATACCGTCTAAGCCAGATGAGGCTAGCACGCTGACTTGCTTTGCATCGGGATAGGGTATTGGTACGGTACTCCCGGACGGTTTACAGCGCAGGTATGATATGTAGGGTTGGAAACATGAACGGCCGCGTGAAGTGGAGAGGACCCTGTCTGGAGCCTGAGCAGAGCTTATCTGCCGCTGTCGAGTCTACCCCAAGACCAGAGCAGTGTCTTTGTTTTAGCTGTGATACCTGTCTTCCTGTTGTGCACTACCATCGTCTCTCCTTGCGTACGTTAGTTGTCTTTTTACGATTCCATCATCGTTAGCATCCCATCGGAGCGCGTCTTACGACAGTACCTTGCCGTCAAACAGTGTGGATGCTACCTCTAGCGTGGATTTAATTCAATAAGGTATCTTGTCACAGCACGCCTGAGGGGAAAGAATCCTGCGATAGGTACTTGGACTTGGACCCTGGCCAGTTTGATCGTTTGCTCTTCTTCCTTCCCACGTCTCTTCGCTTGGAGCGGCCTTACTTACCCATTTTGAGAGTCTCGCGATTCTCCACTGTACAGTGACATTGTATGCGATACGGCTTTAGAACAAAGCCTACTACTTGTCGATCGCCATGAGCGGGAAGCCATTTCCTCCATCTCGTCCGCCTTGCTGCGCCCGCTGCGGCCGTTTCTTGGACCCGGGCGAGAAGAAATACTGCGGTGAATGTATATACGTCACTTACGTTTATTATCTTATTGGTTAGTTTCTGGCACTAAAAGTCATATTCTCTTAATAGGTGAAAAGACACAAAAACCAATTCAACCTACGCCGTCGAAGTGATTCTGCGCGAGTCGTTTTAATTTGCGCTTTTATTGGCTGGTTTTTCTTGGATAAGCCGTTGATGACGGATTTATGTTTCTCCTCCCCTATACAGCGATTTTCGCTTTTTCGTATTCTCTCTATTGTCTTGACGATTGCCGCCCTTAGGCTATGTCCACGTTTTCTGTGTGACTTATTGGCATTTCGATGGGACGTGGGGCTCTTTTGGCATGGCTACAGTGTAAATGTGTTGCTACGAAGTTGCTACGAAGTTGCCAGAGTACAGTGGGCACTTTCCTTCGAACATTGAGAATAATAGTGATCTTGTTTCTGTGTACTATATTTTGTTAGAGATGTCTCTTCGTTAGTTACATAAATTCCTTATTTATGAGATTACATGTTACGAACAGTACTTTTGACTTTCAAAATTAAGTGAGAGATTGGCCAATGAAGGCACTGGGCGTCCACTTAATGAAATCATACCCGTGAGCATTTCTCTGCTGTTCAGATACATCATATCATACACTTTTCGCCAGAACTCTTGATGTCGGGTTAGGGCTGTATTGGGGCTAGGGTACTAATGGGGACTTTCTGCCTTCTGGCAACGGATCATATGAAAAAAACGTGTTGTTGCATTCCACCATTGTTCTGACACAGTCAGAGGTTATAGAAAGACTGATCATGGATCGGAGAAGATCAGCAGCTGAATTTATCTCTGCCACTGAAAAGGGCGGGCTGCGACGGCAGACAGTGCCGCCACAGCGGCAACCAAACGAAAAGTCTCGGGGGCGTCAAATCTCTCGGTCGCCGCGGCCCTCCAGGTCGAGGTCGTGGTCGTCGTCATCCTGGTCGTCATCGCAATCCAGGAGACGTTCTTTGTCGAATTCGCGGTCTCGGTCGCCATCGCGGTCATTGTCTCGGACTCCTTCTCAGACACGTTTTCGGTCGCCATCACGGTCTCCACAGCGTTCACCGTCGCGGTCAAGGTCGCCTGTCCCATCTCGCAAATCTTCTACCGTGATTCCACGAACAGCGAGTTTTGTACCGGCTGCTAGCTCTGTGCGAGCGAAACGGCCCGCAGCTTGGGACGTTGGCGACGAAATCGATAACAAAGTTGCACGCAGGCGTGGAGACGACCG
The DNA here is from genome assembly GCA_030556275.1 of Lipomyces sp. NRRL Y-27488. Classification (NCBI taxonomy): domain Eukaryota; kingdom Fungi; phylum Ascomycota; class Lipomycetes; order Lipomycetales; family Lipomycetaceae; genus Lipomyces; species Lipomyces sp. NRRL Y-27488. The sequence continues at coordinate 10,562 of JAKTPS010000232.1, read as the reverse complement.
TGCGATGTCGCCTCCTCCTCGACGGAGTGTTGATCAAAACGACGACGTCTCATATTCCCGACAGAGACCACAAGTTTACAATCGGTCTGTATCGCCGCATCCGCAGAGACAGAATGAGAGGAACAGAAACAATGACTCTCGGCCTGTTAGACAGAGACCACGATCTGACGAACGCTCCATCTCCCCGTTGCCACGACGGTCAAGCGAGCAGCCCCGCCGCCGCGCGCTGCCCGATATCGACCGTGAGCGAGCGCGTGAGCGCGAAAGGCAAGCAGCGGAACAGATGGTCAAAGACGTCAAGCCGTTCGATGCAAGAGCCGAGTACGAGCGTCTTCTCAAGTTGCGATCGGGTGGGACGTATGTGCCGCCTGCACGACTGCGCGAAGTTCAGTCGCAGATCGTCAATGTTGATCCCAAGGAACTTCAGCGGCAAGCCTGGGAGGACCTGAAGAAGGGCATTAATGGGCTTATGAATAAAGTCAATAAGTCAAACATTCGAGACATCGTGCAAGACATTTTCAAACAAAACTTAGTACGTGGGCGCGGCCTGTTTTGCCGCAGCATAATGCGGGCGCAGGCGGCAAGTTTACTCGTTACGCCGGTGTATGCAGCAATCGCAGCCATCGTGAACACGAAGCTTCCGCAAATCGGCGAACTTCTTGTGACGCGCTTGATCGTCCAGTTTCGCAAGGCTTTTCGCCGGAATGATAAGACAGTGTGCATTAGCAGCACACGGTTTCTCGCACATTTGTGCAACTATCAGGTCTCTCACGAGATTATCATCCTGCAGATCCTGCACTTATTGCTTGAACGCCCGACGGACGACTCCGTCGAAATTGCGGTGTCATTTATGCGCGAGGTCGGCGCTTTCTTAGCGGAGGCCAGCGCGCCCGCGAACAATGGTGTATTCGAGCGATTTCGAGCGATTCTGCATGAGGGTCAGCTGGAAAAGCGCACTCAGTACATGATCGAAGTATTGTTTCTTTTGAGGAAGAATAACTACGTGGACAACCCGGTGGTTTTGGACGAGCTGGACTTGGTAGAGGAGGACGACCAGATTACGCATATGATCGGTCTAGATGACGAGCTAAATGGAGAGGACTCGTTGAATGTTTTCAAATTTGACGCGGTGTATGCGGACAATGAGGAAAAGTATAAGGCCATTCGGGAAGAAATTCTCGGGGCCGAAGATGAGGACGATTCCGCGGGTTCGGACGATGAAGATGATGACAGTTCCGAGGACGATTCTGGGGCCAAGCAGTCGGAGGAGAAGATGTTGCAGATTCAGGACATGACAAACCGAAATCTGGTGAATCTTCGGCGGACCATTTATTTGACGATTCGGTCGAGCATGGATTTTGAGGAGTGTTGCCACAAGCTACTGCGGATCCAGCTTGCACCCGAGCACGAGATCGAGATGGTGAACATGATAATCGAGTGTTGCTCGCAGGAGAAGATTTATTCGAAGTTCTACGGTCTGATCGCTGAGCGCTTCTGTAAGATTAATCGAAAATGGCACGTACATTTTGGCGAAGCGTTTGTGACTTACTACGACACGATTCATCGATACGAGACGAACAAGATCCGCAACATCGCCAAGCTCTTTGCTCACTGCCTCGCATCGGATGGCATTAGCTGGCGCATGCTCGAATGTGTGCACCTTAACGAGGAAGAAACCACGGCGTCTTCACGTATTTTTATTAAGATCCTTTTTCAGGACATGGTCGAGGAAATGGGTCTCAAGGCAGTTGCACTGCGGCTGCGCGAGAGGGAACTCTCGCAGTATATCGGGGGTGTGTTCCCCCGCAATGATCCGGCGGACACGAGGTTTGCAATAAATTTCTTTACGGCGATCGGTTTGGGCGCGTTGACCGAGGATTTGAGAGAGTTCCTCCGGCGTGCGACAGAGAAGGCGGAGACTTTGCGCTCAGAGAGGGAGCGAGTGCATAGCTGACGCGGTTGTATAATGCTTTTTTGTTTGTAGGATTTATTCCCCAGAATTTCAGCCATAGTTGGTACTAATGCCAAATCAATTAGCACTGTAGAGACGCGAAACTGACTGGTCTGTTTGGGACAGTGGGTACACTGGTTCTGCTGTCTGCTCGCTCAGAAATTTTTGTGCTTCTTTGATGTCGGTTCATTTCGGTTGGAAGTCACTAGTTATATTCCTGCTTTTCTTCTTTCTTCTGAAGGCAGACCTCTATGCTTTAGATCAAGGCATATTTTGCTAGGCAAGGACCACAAACTGACTAAATGTTTACAGACCTTCACCATGTGGCGGAGTTTTGCCTGCTGGAGTCGAGATTGGTCGAAGGATGGTTCCAGTGGCTAGCCAAAACAAGCAGTGCTGTAATTGTGACATCGGACATATTCAAATGGAATGAACTGCCTTGAGACCGAATAGAGCCATTGTTTTTGTTGTGAGCTTAACCACAAAAGCGCCCTGAACCAGATTCATACACAGAATAGTAATATACTGCAGAGAACCCATCGAAGTAACAAATAAAAAGAACTGCAAGGCAACATCGAAGCCCTGTTTTTGTTTAGCTCCTTCTACATCCGTCTTACACAACCAATGGAAACAAATCCAAAAACACCAACACCAATCCCATCAAAAACTTTCAATATGCCGTACTCGAACCCATCTTTTACCAATGTCGTGAAATGATTATATGGTTCTTAATAGCCGATAGCAGAGTCCTCAGATCCTTTCGTTGAATCTGAACAAGACGGGGCACGTCCTCAAAGGAAACCCTGCCGTTCATATACTCCTTAGTCTTCCAGAAAAGATCGACAATGTCTTTGTCCATTCCTTGTACCATCTTAGTCATCCACTTCAATTCCTGCGCCGTCGGCCGTCCTGGTCTTTTCAAGATCGTATCGTTATACTGTCCACTGGTCAGACCTTTTTCTTCTGCGGCTGCGGTTGAGCTTAGTCCTGGACCGGAATCAGTCGCATACAACGAGACTATGTCCTCATCGTCGTCATCCGCAACGGCAGTCACCGACGCAGCAGCAGCAGCTTTTGCTTCGTCCTTTGCAACTTCCAATTTTACCTGCGCAGACACGCGAATCCAAAGAAAAGTGTGCATCTGCGCAAGATACCCCAACCGCAGAAGCCATGCAAGCATTTCGTAATATTTTTCCCGCGCATCCATGGAAGGGATCATATTCGTAAAAGGACGAGGCTCATGTTTCGAGAACTTCTGCAAAATGCGAGGCAAAGATGGTAGGTCAGGAAACGCGCGACGAAAGCTTCTTGAATGAGAGCGAAGACTATTGAAAGTTGTTAGACCACTTCAGTATCCAAAATCGGAGAGCACCGTAAAACTCTGAACGCACCTCGACAGCGGGGCCGTTGGAGCGACAACATATATCCCTCGTCTGTGAATTGGAATTATAATACGCGCTCTTCGCCAATAAATCAAATGTCGTGAAATATCCTCAACCTCCTTCAGCGACAACTTTGTATCCTTTGCAATGGTGCTTATTCTGTGGCGAATCTTAGTACATCTGCCTTGACCATAATTTGACAACTAATACTCACGGTTCTGTCGGAGTGACAGCACGAAGGAAAATACCGAAAGGACTAATTGGATCAATCGAAATAACCCTCATTATCCTATCCACCGAGTCTAACAACAGTAAAGCATGCTCCAAAAAAGGAAGCCCTTCCTGCTCCGGCTTTTCCGCTCCCGCGGGCCCGATTTCAAATTGGCGCAGTGACTCCTCCGTGGACAAGTAAAAACCGGGCACACTTACGGGTTCGAGAATCGAAGGCAGGCTTGCGGAGTGCATCTGAATTGGGATTTGGAACGAGCGCGTAACGCCGTTGACAACGAGATTCGCTATGGAGTTGCGTGAGACGGCATAGTAAAGCTGCGCTAATGAGAGTGCGAGTGAGGACGATCGTAGCGTCTCTTCCCAAAGTGTTTTCGGAGGCACGCCAGCCACGGACGCATTTTCGCGTAATTTGAGTATCAAATCGATTTCGCGAGACACGTAATTTGAGCGATATTGCTCATATCGTAAGCGCTCGGCGAGTGGGTGAGCAATGTAATCGTACATTGCCTTCACGCGGTCATTGTACTCTAACTCCGGCGGATCCATTACAAACACGACATGGAACATGTTCAAGGAAATGCTTTCAGCGGTGCTTTGAACTCGGGAAGTCTGTCGTTGTCGTATTCTGCTGTCTACTCCCTGCGACGATATTTGTGATACGTTTGAAAACTGGTCCCCCGGAGTAGTGTCTGTTCGACTTTTCTCGATGTTCCCGTCTTCAAGTCCATTCCCGTCGTCGAGTCCAGCATCTGGTGCAATGGATGGAACAGAAAGGGTTTTTACCGGCAAAGTCGTTGACTGAAATGCATGAGACACGTTATTAATATTGCTCGAAGAATTGCCAGTCAAGGGCTGTCGTAAAGCGAAGACCTCGCTTTCGTCCTCAAAAATTATGTCTGATGGCTGTGAAGACGCCTGACTTTCGAATCCGAGGCTGCTATATGACATCTCCAACGGATTAATGCTCTCATCGGCCTCCATATCATCACTGTAATCATCCACATCCCCAACTTCACCGGTGACGGCATCTCTACCGGAACCGCCACCATCCCATCTATCGGAGTCCGAAGCAATGGACTTTGACTTCATGGTTATAGACGTTGCGGATGCGGAGCCAAAAGTCTGGCTCTGGCTTCTTTTTTTACGTGCTTGTGCACCCCTTTTCCATTTCCCGTCGGCGCGCACGTGGATGGGCAGTCCCACAAACGCCATGTCATTTGCGGTAAATTCAAACTTTGCATCGCACATGCTTCTTCTAGGGCAAAGTAGCGGGGCTAGAAAATCAGTCGTGTATCCGAAACAAGTTTTCCATTCGTCTTGTGACCCGTCTGCATCTCTGCCGTCATTGTCATCCGCGGAGTCATCCGAATCTTCATGTTCTGCTGAAGTTTGCTGTTGCATCTCAGCGCTGGACCTTCGCTGATGAGCGCCATATGGATGCTGCTGCTGCTGTGAATGGTTCTGCGCGCTGGTTTCCGTGACACTGCTCTTACGTGACAGCGAGACTCGGGTGTTGGGTACCTCGGCAGGAGAGGGTGATCGTAACGAGGAAGCCAGATCAGGAAGGTTCGCTGTGGCAGTCATGACGGCGCTAGCTTCTATGCTAGACAAAGCTGATAGTCTAGGCGAAGCCCGCGCAGCAATCGCGGGTGAAATATTCCGCCGTTGATAGCTACTATACGCCATTGCCGGTGACGCTGTCGGTGCAGTCGTACGTGCAGTAGCCGAGTCCTCGTCATCAGCAGTGACATTACCCGATAAAAGACGTCCAGATGAACTTCCTCCTGGTGTTATACTTCGATCGCGCATCGGATAGAGAGGGTCGCTTGCGGAATGCCGTCGTCGACGACGGCGCCGCCGTCTCGATCGGCCATATGCGCTTGATGACACAGCGGCGACGCTTGGTATTATTTCGCCAGTTTGGCCAAAACCAAGTGGCTTAGCCAAACTCCGTAGTATATCTCGACCAGATTGCAAAATATTGCTCTGCGCAGTAGGGGCGGCAGTCGACAAGTCCACCGATTCTTCGAGATCAAGTGCGTCGAGATCCACGTCCGCATCGGAACCATGCCCGTACTCCGACCCACTAAACCGTCCGCTGTCGTAACCAGAAAGGGATGAGGACGAGGAGTACGACTCAGAGGAGTCAAATGAAGAACTCGCTGGTGATTCGTCGGGGGAATCGTATCTGTATGGCTCGTCTGCAGTCGCGGCGTCTAGTGATGGCGACGACGGCGATGACGCAGACATGGCAGTCTTGAGCTGCTCACGAAGCTTTGAGTGTCTACCACCAGTGGTAGTCGCAGATACTGCTGTTGTCGTACTCATCATAGCAGCAGCGGCGGCGGCGGCTGTTGCTGCCGCCGCTGCCGCCTTTCCTTGCCGTGAAGACGGCGCATATGCCTCTTGCGGATAGTTAAACACAAACTCTGGACCATCAAGCGTAGATACCACGAGAAGAATGCCAAGAAGATACGGTGCGTGGCCGATACCACGACTTTTGCTCGTCATTGTCCTCCCGGAAGACAATTCGCTGCACTGCGGCGGAAGAACTTGCTATATGACCCAACTATGGTAATTAAATGACATGCAAACTTAAAAACGCATGCACCTTGTCCGAAGATATGGTTGTTTATTGGATCTGAGAAAATCACCGGATAAATTTGAGAATTTGGAGAATTTTTGCTCTGCATAAAATCTATGAAAACTATAGTTTTGCGAATATCGAAAGAAGGATACCCACTTCTCAAACTACGCGCTAGCCCAAAGCTATAGCTTTCATATCTCGATCTATACTTCACTTCAAGGAACTCGCCGTCGTTAAGCCTAAGGGAATCAGGAGAAACAAACGTACACACTTCCCCAAGCCGTGGTTTGTTGTATGAAACAACATATGGATATATACTATATGAGAAAGTTTGTCCATTGTTACCACTAGCTCTCCTCACACGACCACTGAAGAATACCTAGCTAACAGAAATACAACAAATGAACGTGCAAAAAATGAAAATGGACAAATAAGGGGAAAAAAACAAGAACGTCTATATCAAGCACCCTTTTTGAATGTTCATCAAAAAGCGGTAATAAACTACTAACAAGATTAAGACAATGAAAGTACATGGAAGCAAACGCCATTAAACCTCATCCCTTTGAATACATAAAAATACTTCGCGAATATTCGCGCTGTCGCGACTTCAAAATGCCTTTTCGGCTCATCGTCGTCGAAATCGACAGTCCTCATTCCATCTTTTTCTTTCTTTTTGTTTTTTTTCCATATATGACTCGTGCGATGCAAAATACAGATAATAAATAATACAGACCATCGTACCTTCTCATGGGGTAATGCAAATCTGTGCACCTTGTTTCAGCCGCGCGATGTCAGCAGCAGAAACCGCAGGGGTCACAGTTCGAGTCGCAGGTTGCGACCTGTTATGCGTCATGTGGCTTTGAACAAGATGACCAGCCGCGAGCGCGGAGCACAACGACAATTCACCAGCGAGAACACCAGCCGCCACAACCTTTGCCAATTGACGAGCATTGTCTCCGGGATTGGTCGGATGTGGGCCGCGGACGCCGAGAAGATCAAGCATCGACGACTGTGGTTCCAGAATGGTACCGCCACCTGTTACGAACATGTTAGCATCTGTCAACAAAAATAATAACCTCTAACCCGTACCAATAGTGCCGACTTCAATAGAAGGCATGGAAACCGAAATCAACAGATCGCCACCGACATTCTTCATCAGAGTGATACAGTTAGAACTCTCGACATTCTGCGCAGGATCTTGGCCAGTTGCAAGGTAAATCGCAGTAAGGATATTGGCCGCGTGCGCGTTGAATCCGCCAATACTTCCTGCCATGGCACTGCCAACGAGATTCTTGCTAACGTTTAATTCCACGAGTGCATCAACGTCACTTTTGAGCACAGAGCGCACAACGTCACCAGGAACCAGTGCTTCTGCGACAACACTCTTGCCACGACCCTCAATCCAATTGATTGCGGCAGGCTTCTTGTCTGTACAGTAGTTACCAGAAACCGAAACAACTTCCATATCAGGATAACCTGCCTGCTCAACCATATATTTTAACGCATGCTCGACACCCTTCGAAATCATGTTCATGCCCATAGCATCTCCAGTAGTTGTGCAAAATCGGATGAACAACATGGTTCCTGCAATAGCTGTCTTTAGTGAACTCAAACGAGCAAATCGAGACGTCGAATCAAAAGCCTTTTTGATAGCTTTGTGGCCTTCATCAGAATCAAGCCAAATCTTTGCAGCGCCGGCGCGCGCAAGACTAGGAAACGAAACGCACGGGCCGCGGGTCATACCATCTGCAGTCAATACGGTAGTGACACCGCCACCAGCATTCATAGCCTTGCAGCCGCGCATAGTCGACGCAACCAAACAGCCTTCCGTAGTAGCCATAGGAATATAGTACTTCTGCCCATCGATGATCAACGGCCCCGCAATACCGACAGGAATAGGCATGTATCCAATAACGTTTTCACAGCAGGCACCCAAAACCCTATCAAAATCGTAGTGCAGATACGGAAGTTGCGACTTCTCAAGAGTGCCGTTTTCAATAGAACGAGAAATCACCGCACGTCTAACATACACAGCCCGAGTGCAATCGCCCAGCTGCTTTTCGAGTGCATAAAGAGGAATTTTGCCAATCTTAGTAAGGTTAATAATATCTTCATCATGAAGTTCCTTGGTACGGCCAGCTTTCACAATGGCAAGCGCGTCTTCAAGAGGCAGTAATCTGGGCTTGGGCTTAATGGTAAGTTCAAAACTCTTGCCGTCGTCGGAGTCCTTGTCAGAATCAGAGGAGCGCGAGCTAGAGAGATCAGTGGCTAGGGTGACCGTGGATGCAGTAGAACTGTGGATCGGTTGAGGCACTTCAACGATCTTCTCAACAATCTGAACCCTAGGCGGCTGCGAGCTGTACTGCGACGCCTTGAATAGGTACATATTAAGACCCACACTCACGACGAGAACCACAATAATCCACTGGCTCAAAATGGGATCACCGATCGTACGACTCCACGAGTCGAACAACAATACAACAGCATCTTCAAATTCCGTAGACTTGGGAACGAGATAGTATTCGAATGGAGGCAGAACGGTGACAACGAAACTTTCCAGGGGATGAAGCGCACTAAGCGAAGACAGCGACGGCACGACAGTAAATGGATCAACAGAAGCACCAGTGACTTTGCGATCTCTGAACGGAGCGGTAGATAGATTAAACAAGTTAAGGAAGACAAATCCAATGACCATAATAGTTTTGAATCGAGAGATTGAGGAATCTTTGAAGGTCTTTCCCCAGAATACGGTTTCGCCGGATGGAGACTCGCTCTCGTCAACACTATCAGCTACACTCTCTGCAACTCTATCCGAAACCCCATCCTCTTCAAGAGCATTGCGAATAGAAATATGTCTCTTGATACGGATGAATTCCAACTTGATGCTCAGAATCGCCACGTAGAACGTGAAAAGCAAAAGTACGTCATAAAAGAGAATCCATGCGCTCAGGAAGCAGAATTGTCGCAAACCGCCAACACCGCTGCTTGCTCCTGCAATAAACACCAAGGTCTCGATTGCATAGTCCAAGCAGATTTTGGGACCAACTTGCTGGACTGCACGGCCAACGTCAGCGATAGAGGGTTTTTTGGACGACTTCATGGCAGCCTTTGTAAGTGCAATAGGACCTTCAAATCCAATCGTTATCACCAGGAACGGGAGTCCTTCGGAAAGCAGAACCATATTGAGGGGAACGCCCATGTAAGACGTGGTCACGAGAGCAAGTAAAAATGCAAACGAGGATGAGAGTAAAACAGATACAGCAAGCCAAATGTTCGAACCGAGTCTTCGCATAGAGATGAAAAGAGCCAGAAAGGTCAAGTACATCGCAGCATAAGCAATGCCGATAACAGTAACATCGAATGTTTCGGCATTCTATACAACGCGTGTTAGCGACGGAAACACGGAGCACGCCGAATTAATTTAAATGGAGGAACAAATGACATGACATACCCTCAAAAGTTGCATAAAGCGAGAGTAGCTAAACTTAAACCATTCCAGCCAGGAAAAACCTCGCTTGGTGGTGGACATGTGCCAAACCCAGCTGGAAGGGGTGCTAGCACTTGCATCGTCCTCAGGCGCGGCAAGGTCGGCCGGAGTAAGTTCACGAACGGACTCGGCCCATTCTTTGAGCGATGCATAGGGGACAATGGCACCGCGCTCTAGAGGCGAGATAACCGGGACAGAATTGTTGATAAATGGCAAAGGAACATCGGTCTCGTCGAAACGGAGCTTGACAAACGCGTACCGGGCCGCGCTAGGGAACTTTGCCGGGTCGTCAATCTGCTTCCACTCGGCAGTGGGAGAGGACGAGTGGTAAAGATGGGCAGGAGCCAATTGGGCGGAATGAGGCACGGAGATGTTGAGGATGGAAAGGTACGCCGTAGAAGCAATAAGACCGATGAAGACAATCGTGTGAATTGGGTGGGTCGAGGACGGACGTGCGACGGACGTGAGCGCGCTTGCGAGAAGGTTGACCATGATGGCGACGGAAGCAGCGCAAAATAACGCGCGCTGCAAACGGAGTCCTGGGCAACAGACCGCGACACGGACAGCAACAAGAAGGAGGGAGACTGCGGAGCGCAGGAGCGTGGCAGCAACTGTGAGAGACGAGTTGAACAAGAAGCGGGAAGCAAGGAGCACAAATAATTAGCCGGCTTTCTAATCCTCGAACAGGGTCGCGGTCCCTGTGCGGCAATGCGCACGTCGCGCGACGTTTACGGTGCCAACCGCCACAGCGCTGGCTTTTTCGTATTCGGATCAGCTATTTTTCGGATTTGGCCTCGGGAGCCTGCAGCAACAACAATATCATCCCGTCCGGCTCGCGATCCTCATGCCGGACAATAATTGTGCCACTCTGCTTCCTCGCTCGCTTTGTTCCTAGAGCTCGCATAGCATCTCTCCAATGTTTCG
>JAKTPS010000231.1:0-17158 GCA_030556275.1 Lipomyces sp. NRRL Y-27488 | reverse complement strand
AGCGCCCGGGCCGGCCAGCGCGCGCGCGAGCTCGCGCGCGCGCGCATGGCCGACGAGCAGGACCGGCTCGACCGGCTCAAGTAGGGGGGGCCGGCGCAAGAGCAAGCGCCGACGAACGAGGAGACGGAGTTTGTACAGGGTGTTTTGTTATGTGATCGGAGGGATGGCACGGTAGCGGGCGATACGGGATGCCGCGCAAGGGCAGACAGAGTGAATGTAATATTTTTATTTTTTATGTACCGACATGAAGGCAATTATTTCTCTTTTGTTCAGACAAATCATGTCAGAAAGTAAACAGAAAAAAACAACGACCGACCGACCGAGCAGGATTCATTCGCCAGTTAAATTAAATAACAAAAAATGAAGGAAGCCATATTTCTTTTCTCTCGCTTACAACTTGGCGGTCGGCTCGACCTTTATGATTTCGTCGTAGAGCAGGGTCGTGAGGAAGTCGGCGTAGTCCTCGCCCGTGATCTGGGTCGCAAAGTACTTCTCGGCCTGCTTGAACTTGGAGCCCTTCGGCGCGGCGGCCTCGAGCTTGGCGGTCTCCTCGGCGAGGATGCGGAGCGCGTAGGGCTTGGTGACCTTGACGCCCTCGGCGGTCGTGACCTGGTGCCTGACCCACTGCCACAGCTGCGAGCGCGAGACCTCGGCCGTGGCGGCGTCCTCCATAAGGAAGTTGATGGGCACGCAGCCGACGCCGCGGAGCCAGGCCTCCATGTAGCCGAGGCCGATGCCGAGGTTCTTGCGGATGCCGTCCTCCGTGACCGTGCCGGGCACGTTCGAGTTGAGCAGGTCGGCGGCGGAGACCTCGACGTCGTCCGTGCGCTTGTAGAGCTGGTTCGGGGTCGGCATGTGCTTGTTGAAGACCTCGGACGCGATCGGCGCGAGGGCCGGGTGGGCGACCCAGGTGCCGTCGTGGCCGGCGGTGACCTCGCGCAGCTTGTCGCGGTAGACGCCCTCCATGGCGACCTTGTTGGCGGCCGGGTCGGTCTTGATGGGGATCTGGGCGGCCATGCCGCCCATGGCGTGCACGCCGCGCTTGTGGCAGGTCTTGATGAGGAGCTTGACGTAGGCCTGCATGAACGGGGACGTCATCGTGACGGCGGAGCGGTCGGGCAGGACGAAGGCCGGGTTGGCGCGGAACTTTTTGATGAAGGAGAAGATGTAGTCCCAGCGGCCGCAGTTGAGGCCGGAGGAGTGGTCGCGGAGCTCGTAGATGATCTCCTCCATCTCGAACGAGGCCAGGATGGTCTCGATCAGGACCGTGCCGCGGATCGTGCCGCGGGGCACGCCGAGCGTGTCCTGGGCGAGGTTGAAGATGTCGTTCCAGAGCCGGGCCTCGAGGTGGGACTCCATCTTGGGCAGGTAGAAGTACGGCCCCGAGCCGCGGGCGATGAGCTCCTTGGCGTTGTGGAAGAAGTAGAGGCCAAAGTCGAAGATGCCGCCGGCGATCGGCTCGCCGTCGACGAGGAAGTGCTTCTCGAGCAGGTGCCAGCCGCGCGGGCGCACGATCAGGGTCGGCAGGACGCGGTCGGTGCGGAGCTTGTAGGCCTTGCCGCCGGGGAGCTCGAAGTCGATCTGCTTGCGGATGGCGTCGAAGAGGTTGACCTGGCCCGAGATGATGTTTTCCCAGGTCGGCGCGGTCGCGTCCTCGAAGTCGGCCATGTAGGTCCACACGTCCGAGTTGAGCGCGTTGATGACCATCTTGCGGTCCGTCGGGCCCGTGATCTCGACGCGGCGGTCGGCGAGGCCGGGCGCGGGCGGCGCGCCCTTCCAGGACGGGTCGTCGCGGACGGCCTTGGTCTCGGGCAGGAACGTGGGGAGGATGCCGGCGTCGAGCGCGGCCTGGCGGGCGACGCGGCGGGCGAGGAGCTGCCGGCGGGTGGGCTCGAACGTGCGGTGGAGCTGGGCGACGAAGGCGATGGCTTCGGGGGTGAGGATGGCCTTCTGGGCGTCGTCGACGGCGCCGAGGATCTGGACGGCGCCGAGGAGCTCTGAGACGTCGATGGCGGGCGGCATTGCGAGAGCGGTGGTGGTGGTGGTGGAGGAGGAGGAGGAGGAGGAGTGGAAATACGGGGAAGACTCGAGGAAGAAGCGCAGGCGGAAAAGGAGGACTTAAGAGGGCGATCACAATGGGGGTTCTGTTGATTGCGGGGCGCGTTCTTTTGACTGCAACAATCGAATCGTCCTCGGCCGGTCGGGCCGTCCCCGGCCTGGCCTCTGTAGCGGGCCAAACCGGGCCACGCTCCCCGGCCCGACCCGCCTCTCCCTCGATCCTCCGCCGGAGCAGTCCGGGGAAGCAACGCGAGCCCGGGGAACCAGACCCGGCAGAGCTGGGCAGGCCGCGTGGCGGTCGTGCCGTAACCGCACAGTCGCAGCTGCGGTTGTCCCGCGGTGCGGGTGAAGGGAAACCTTTTTGCGGTCTCCGTCCGCCAAAGAGCCTCGGATCAGCCTGGCTCGATTCACAGTCGCGGCCGTCGTCGTCGTCATCGTCCTCGCGGCCAGAAAAGGACACGTGCGATCCGCCGTCGGAACGCTGCTGCTGCTCGCGCCTGCACATGTATGGGCCATATCGTGTGAATCATATGAATTGATTTGTGCATGACGACATCACGTCAAGTCACGCCGGCGCTTCAAATATTATAAATGACAGAAAATACAAACAACAAAAAATTGTAGCTATGATACGTATGATGGAATATGTATGGCAAGGCGTGTCACACACAGAAAGGACCAATTGCACTCAATGCAACCAATTCTCTCCCCGCAGATCACCACCGTCAAGCTCAAAACAGAAAAACAATTAAAACAGACAAAAGATATTAGATAGAGAACACACTAAACAAGACAACAAGACAATCGATCAATCAATGATCAATCAATGATCAATCAATGACCAACCAATGACCAACGAATTATCAATCTACTCCCGGCTCACGTCCCGGCCAAACATCTTCACCTTGAGCCAGTCCATGATCACGAGCATCTTGTTGCGCGTGCTAAACACCATCGACACGTACGCGGACCGCCAAAACAGGTACGTCATCTGGCCCGACGACGCCACGTTCGTGCCGTCGCCGAACGCGAGGTCCGCGATCGCCTTGTCCGAGCCGATGTAGGCCAGCGAGCCCTGGTGCGTGTACTGGAACGGCATGAGCCGCTTCGTGCGCCGGAGCGCCTTCGCCTTGCTCTCGATCTCGGTCGAGATCGCCTTGCGGTCGTCCGCCTCCGCCGTCGCGTGCCCGAGCGCCTCGAGCTCGCCGAGCTGCGCCTCGAGCGCCTCCGTCTTGGCCAGCGTGTTGAACAGCCTGGCCAGGTACGTGCCCTGCTGCGTGGCCACCTGCGCGGTCGGCGCGTACTTTGTCGCGGCGCAGTCGCCGAGCGCCCAGATGCCCTCCGTCCCGTTCACGACCAAAAAGTCGTTGACCTCGAGCCCGCGGCGGGCCTTGGCCTGCTCCGGGATCTTCGTCATCAGGTCGCGCGTGACCGCCCGCGGCGCGTTGCCGGTGGCCCACACGAGCAGGCCGTACGGCAGCTCCCGCATCGTCTTGGTCCCGTCCGGGTTCGTGACCTCGGCAAAGATCGACTTCTCCGTCACCTTCTTCACCATCGTCTTCGTGTGGATGTCGATCTTCTCGGCCTTGAACGTCTTCTCCGTGTACGAGATCAGCTCCTTCGAAAACATCGGCAGCACGTTCGGCAGGGCCTCGACCAGCGACACGTGGAAGTCGCTCTCGATCTCGGGCACCCACTTGCGCAGGTCCTCCTCGAAAAAGTCCTGGAGTTCGCCCGCGAACTCGACGCCGGTCGGCCCGCCGCCGACGACGACCATGTGCAGCAGCCGCTTGCGCTCGTCCGGCGTCTGGTCCTTGAACGTGGCGGTCTCGATGCAGTCCATGATCCGCGTGCGGATCTTCTGCGCGTCCCCGATCTCTTTGAGGAAGCACGCGTTCTCCTGCACGCCGGGGATGCCGAACGTCGTGTTTTGCGCGCCGACGCCGATCACGAGGTAGTCGAACGGCAGCGACGTCTCCGTGATGTCGCCCTTGACCTCGGAGTTGTCGCGCATCGTCAGCGTGCGCGCGACGGGGTCGATCGACGTGCAGTGCGCCTCGTAGAACGTCACGGACGCCTTCTTGTGGCGCAGGATGTGCCGGAGGGGCTCCATGATCGACCGGTGCTCGATCGTGCCGGTCGTGCAGGAGGGCAGCAGCGGCGTGAACAGGAAAAAGTTGCGGGGCGAGATGACCACCACGTTGTAGTTCTCCGTGTCGAGCTTCTTCAGGAGCGAGACCGCGCCCCATCCCGAGCCGAGCACGACGAGCGTCTTCTTGGAGGGGTCGGGCGGGAGCTGGTCGGCCGGGTGCCGGCCGTCGTAGATGAGGTAGCCGAGCCAGCCGGCGCCCGCGAACGCGGACCCGTACGTGAGCCGCCACAGGAACTTGCTCGCGCGCTTGAAGCCGCTCTTCTTGGGCGCGGGCGGCGGCGGCACGGCGGGTGCCGCGGTGGTGGCGTAGCCGGACGCGCGCAGCATTGCGACCGCGCTGGCGGGGCCGGCGAGCCTGAGCCCGCCGGCGAGCCTGCGCGCGGCGGGGGTGGTGGGGACGGCGGGGCGGGCGACGGCGCGAAGGAGCGAGGCCATTGCGGAGTCTGCTTTCTTTCCGGAGGGGATGTAGGCGGAAAGGAAGGCGGAGAAGACGGAGCGAGAGCAGCCGGGGGGGGGACCTGGACAGAGAAGAGAGAAGTGGTGAAGAGGAAGAGGGCTGCGAAGTGCAGGAGCGCAGCAAGATAAAAGGCAACTCCGGACGCGGCGCTCGAGGGTTCGAGTTCGAGTTCGGACGAGAAAAAAAGCACAGAAACGCGCCCGAACCGGCCGCAAATGAGCAAGACTGCAACCGGTTGCGCCGCCCTTTTTCGTCTCGTCGCCTTCTCGCCCGCTTCTTTTTCGCCGGGGTTTGTTTGACCAAAGCCGGCGAGCCGCCCGGTCTGCAAATCAAGACAACGCATTGGAAACTCCTTTTATCGTCGACAATTCGCCCGGGCAAAGCTGCGAGCGAGGAGCGTATGTAAATCAGAGAGACACGGAGCAATCAGGCACGCGATATCAGCGCGAGCGCCCTGCTCGCTCAGAAGGAGAGAGCCCGTCCGGGTTCTCCTCGTCTCCGGTGGGTGTGTCTCTGCCTTTTCGGAGTTTTGGGCCGGTTCGGACGTGCTTCAGAGCACACCCTCCATCCCCGGGCTCGCAATTCACACTGCGCCCGCGAAAGAACGCCCGGCGATTGCCAATTGGCAATTGCCATGCTGCGATAGCAAACTCGCCAAAACCCCAACGACTAGACGAAAACGCAGGCCGAGCCCCGCGGGGGACCGGCGTCGCTTTCTTTCAGGCGCCTCTGCAACCGGCCCCGGGACTGCCCTGTTCGGACCAGCGCGCGCCGTACCTTTCCTTTCCTGCCGCTTTCGGCATGCCTCCCGAAATGGCTGCTCAAGCGACATTTCTGCGCCTACGTATTCCACTTTCACCACTTTCACCGCTTTCAAACCCATGTACTTGTTAGAGTATGCGACCGCCGTTACGTATGTTCTGTGCCTGTATTCAACAAGCACGGGATCGAGGAACGTAAATTCCTATCGAAGCCAAGTCTCGGTAAATTTGTCTGCATCTGTTGTCGAGACAACCCAGTCTCCAGAACAAGTAATCGTCATGACATATAACTCAATCCCATCATCCTGCATGAAAATCTGACTGTTCTCTTTATGACTGGACAGAATCTCTTTGATAGTGCCTGCTTTCTCAGTCCCTACTGCTATACTAATCATAGTATGTTGCTCAACTTTCACTCCTCTGCTCAAGCTGGCACTGCCATCTCATGTACCACGAACCATAGCAACACTATTTACAACATACACGCCCTTAATCTACAACTCCTGCCACCAGCGCAATTACCACGCGGGATTTCAACTCTTGCTGATTTCAACTCTCCTTCTAATTAACTTTGCTGCCATGATTTATCGCATTTTATATATCGTACAGTCCTACATACATACAAGCCACCATCGCCCCCCCTACGCCGTGCTCCGCAGCACAAGAATCACAGAGTCGCCCCGCAGAAACATCTTGCTGATAAACCGGTCCTTGTTCACGGCCCGGCCCTTCTTGCCTTTCGAATTCCGCGGCACCTCCGTCCACATCTGTCCACGGCATCTAGTTAGCAAAACACGACCCTGGCACTAACACCACGTACACTATCACCATGAGCAAAAAAAAACCGACTCACCTCCTTCACGTTCTCCAGGACCATGTTTGCGTGCCGGTCGAACGCCTTCACTCTAGCCAGCAGCTTCTTGTTGTTCCGGCACGAGATCAGGACCTGCGACCGGTTCTTGACCGCCGCCTGCAGCACGCTCAGCGGGCCGTTCGAGAACTCGTACTCCTCCAGCTTCGCGAGCTCGAGCTCGGTCAGCTCGCCGCGCACCCGGTTCACGAATTCTCTGCATCACGACGATTTTGTTAGTGCTCGTCGATCCTCAGAAGCCCCCCATGACTTGGAATGCACATACGCCATCCTTTCTTGGCTTCGCTCGAATGATTCTCAGGCGGCAAGTGAGCGCCGTACGTCGAAAAAACAGAAAAATTGCAAATCGCACGGCCGTCGCTGCTGTGTCTGCCCTGTATATACGCGCTCTTCCAAAGCGAAAAGCTCCCTCGCTTCCCCGTGACACAATCCGCTCGCCGGTACACAACCCGCACTGCACGTGACTGTTTGCACGTGATGCTGAGCCGCACACGCGTACTCGGCGCGTCCTTTAAACCCAAAAAATGGCCGGCTGTTCGTTCGTTCTCAGTGCTCGTTCGCTCACTCGTGAGTGAACGGCAAATCAGATGAAAGAATTACAAAAAGTAGAAGACAAACTAAGGAACAATTATAAAATAGAAGACATGCACAAACCGCAGAATCGCGCGTGAATGCCAAACCAAGAGTTGTTGTCGCGCACCCGGGAAAGTCTCCGACCGACACGTGCCGGGCTTTGCTTCACCATCACACATCTTTTGTTTCGGCCTCACCCGGTCTGCCCACAACATCGCGTACTCAACAACCTTCTCTCCTCCACTTTCTCCTCCACTCCCACCACCATCGCGTCCGCCGACACCTCTCCTCGTTCATGCAATCACCCTGCCGCTGCAAGCAATAGAGACGCGCGCAGCGAGCACCAGCAGAAATGTCCCTCGACGCGTCCGTCATCGGCGCGTCCACACCACAAGCGCCTGCTACGCGTCCCATGCGCCGTATGTCGCCCTGCTTGTTTCGTCTTTTTTCCTACCGCCATGCCAGGCCGCGTCGTGCTCTCTCGCTAACCCGAATCACGCAAACAGTCAAGGTCCTCTACACCTTCGACAACGCGCAAAAGACAACCTGCCTCGCGCGCTCGCAGGCCTCGTTCCCCGTCCGCGTGCACGCGTCCCCGCTCGCGGGCACGACCACTACCACCGCCACGGCGGCGGCAGCAGCAGCAGCGCCGCCGTGCGACCTCGGCGTG
This sequence comes from Lipomyces sp. NRRL Y-27488, assembly GCA_030556275.1. NCBI lineage: Eukaryota > Fungi > Ascomycota > Lipomycetes > Lipomycetales > Lipomycetaceae > Lipomyces > Lipomyces sp. NRRL Y-27488. Next base: position 9,616 of record JAKTPS010000231.1, on the reverse strand, counting down.
ATCGACCTGCGCGCGTGCCTCGCGGCCGTCGCGGCCGCGTCGCCGGAGCTGCTCGCGGCCGACGCCGACTACGCGGTCTACACGGTCGACTTCTCCGAGCACGAGCTGCCGTTCGTCGGCCACGGCCTGTTCTCGTGGACGCTGGCGTCGCCCGCGGCGTGCGCCGCGGGCAGCGGCTCGTCGGCGGCTGCGGCCGGGGGCGTGGTCGTGCTTGCCGACGCGACCGCGGACGACGACGTCAACGCGAGTCAGAATCAGCAACAACAACAACAATTTGTATGCGGTCGCGTCCTGCCCAAAGCTCTCAACATGTTTTCCACCGGCACCCACGAGACTCTCGAAATCAAGCTCCGGCTGTCGCCCGTACGCGCCCTTCCTTGTCTTTCTTGCTGTCATTACGTCCCCTCCCCAACGCGAACAGCGACTAACCCTTCACGTCATTGCCAGGTCCCCGGCGCGTCCCACACCCGATTTCTGCGGTCCATGCAACTATACACGCGCCTGTCGACCCTCCTGCCTCCCTCCTTTGACGCGTCCACATGGACGGCCTTCATCAACTCGAACCCGAAGATCATGAGCCTCCTGACCGCGCCCGCGTTCGCCTCGCCGCAACACCTGCACCTGCGGCCGCTCCAGCCGCTTGGCGGCGGCGACAACGACGAAGCCGCGCGCGGTCCGACTGCGAACCCGCAGAACGACGAGTTCGACGCGTTCTTTGGTCTGCCGGCCCACGAGATGCTCGCCGATCTGGCGACCGCAAATGCCGGCAGCACCAAGAAGCAGCGGCCAAGACAGACCAACACTACATCCAAAGTGCGTTTTTATCCCTTTTTTTGGTTGCAAATTTACAATCCCTCTCCCTCTCTAAGAGCTCTTGTGATCCTGACGATTTTCTTCTAGAGCCAAAAACCAGCGCGCCTGCCACTGGAAGCCATCAACTCGTCGATCCTCAACGCGGCGCCGTCGCCGGCCGTGACGACCGGCGCAGCAGGAGTGCGGAAACCGCGGGCCTCGAGCGCGCGGCCGAGGAAGCCCCGGACAACTTCGACGTCGACGACGACGACGACGACGACAATCACAGCGACGACGCCGTTGGCGCGCGCAACGCCGGCACAGGCGACCGACGCAATCGGCACCCCAGCGGACGACGCCCACCTCCAGCCGTCGCGCGCGCCGCAGAAGCGCAGGGCCCGGCCCGTGACGGCGGCCGCGCTGGCGACGAGCAACAACGCCCGCGCACTGGCCGCGGCGGCGCTCTCGTCGTCGCCGTCGGAGCCGAGCTCGAACGACAACTCGCCCTACGTGAGCGATTCGCCCGGCCCGCAGCTCGCGTCGTCGCCGCCCGTGTTTGCGGCCCTGGCCGCGCACGCGGACGACATCCCAAAGTCGTGGACGCTCGACATCGACACGATGACGTCGTCGGCCACGCCGGCCGCGCGCGCGGCCGGCGAGGACGACAAGCCTTCCGTGGCGTCGCCGGCGAGCGCGGCGGCGGCGGCCGTGGCCGAGTTCGACAAGCTGATGATGTCGGAGTCGCTCAACCTCGACGGCGACATGCTGTCCGGCGTCGCCGCGGCCGACTTTGTCAGGGAGTTCTACAGGTTCGACACGGACGAGGAGGAGTCCATGATGGCCATCGTCAGCACCGACGCGGTCGAGTCGCTCGTGCTCGACGCCGCCGACGACGACGAGAGCCGGCGCATGCAGCTCGACTTTGACCTGCTCACGGGCGAGCACCCGGCGGGCATCTCGTCGTCGTCGTTGTCGTCGTCAGCGCCGGCACTGTCGTCGTCCGAGTTCGACCACGAGCCCACAAGCGGCCGGGGGTTTCTTCCGAAACTGCTCTCGCCCATAACCTCGCCCGAGCTGCAGCCGGCCGGTGCGCCGAAGTCCAACACCACAACCACCGACGTCGACGGCGACAAGCAAGCTCACAAGAACGGGCTTGTTCTACCCGCCCGGTCACTCGGCACGTTCGACGCGGAATCCGAGGAGGGCGACAGCGACAACTCGCCGCAGTCGCTCGCCGAGCTCAGCACGACGACGACGCCGGCGCCCATGTCGGCCGCGACGGCCGCCGCCGCCAACAGCGCGGCCAAGCGGCGCAAGAAGGCCGCGGCGACGCCGACGGAAGACGACGACCAGTCGAACCTGGCCAAGAAGGCCCGGCTGGCGCGGATCAAGCAGCGCATGCACTCGTCCCTCGTGCAGGACATCACGTCCGGCAAGGTGCCCCGGTACTGCGAGAACTGCGGCGACATCAAGACGCCGACGTGGCGGCGCACGAAGGCGATGACGGTCAACAACAGGCTCGAGGAGCTCTGGCTCTGCAACCCGTGCGGGCTCTACTTCCTCAGCAAGAAGATGATGCGCCCGCAGCACCTCTGGAGCGGCGCCGGCGTCGGCAGCGACGTGTTTTACGGCCTCTCGAGCGACGCGGCAATCAACCTCGACGAAGTCCCCGAGCCCGCCAACACCGCCGCCGCCTCGGCATCGTCCCTGTCCGGCAATCCCCCAACCGCTGCGACGATGACTCCCGCAGCCACCACAAGCGCGACGCCCGCGGCAGCTGCGACGCCGGCCATGAGCGTCGGCACGCCTGCATCCTCCGCCCTCTCGACCACACATGCGGCCTCCGCTCTTCTGGCAGGACAGGACGACGGCCCCGCCAGCTAAGTTCATCCAGCCCAGTGGCCGTGGCCGGGTGATTTTGCATTTCATCGCATTAATCCTGTTTAGCATGTATATATTTGTTTTTCTCTGCATCTCTATTCTTTCATGGCATGTTCTTTTGCTTTTACGGTCCGCCCTCTTTAATGCTTTTCGTCTGTCCTTAGATTTTGCACTTCATTGTTGGACCGTCCTGTGCATATTTGCTAGCATAAAGCAATCTATTTCCTATTTGTGACCAGATTTGCTTTTGTTTTATAAAAAATTCGGTGTTATGCTGCTTGTACTTATTTAAAAAATAAATCGATCTTTTCCTACTTCGCAGTTATCCGAATGCGGCAACCCGGCACAAGTGTAATGGCCGCACGTGCACCGCGTTTGGGCTTATCGCAAGCCGCTCCCCGAGGCGGAGACTAATCCAAGACCTACTACGACCCACGCAAGCAGCCCGCAATTGCCAGCCAACCGCCGGACCGACTCTCGTTCATTCTTTTGATTTCTTTGTTGTTATAGATACAATGCGTGTCCCGGCAGCGTTTCGTCCCTATGCTGCGCAGCAGCAGCAGCAGTCGTCCGGATACGCGGGCGAGTACCGCGGGAGCAGCGGTATCCCGACGCCGCCTCTGGCCGAACAGCAGCAGCAGCAACAGCAGCAGCAGTTCTTCAGCAGCAGCGTGAACGTGACGCCGCCTCTGGCGCAGAACACCGCGTACGCGTACCCGCAGCCCCAGCGCGTGACGGCCCGGGCGCCCGAGACCAAGGCCGGCGAGGTCGAGCCGTACACGCAGCAGTTCATCGACTTCATCTACGAGAACCCGACGACGTACCACGCGGCGTCGTACTTTGCGGACGAGTTCACCAAGGCCGGGTTCGTGTACCTGTCCGAGCGGGTGTCGTGGAAGGACAAGCTCGCGAAGGGCGGCAAGTACTTCACGACGCGGAACGGGTCGTCGCTGGTCGCGTTTGTCGTCGGCGCCAACTACGTCGGCGGCAACGGTGCCGGCATGGTCGCGTCCCACATCGACGCGCTCACGGCCAAGGTCAAGCCGATCTCGAAGAAGGTGCCGGTCGAGGGCTACACCCAGCTCGGCACGGCGCCGTACGCGGGCGCGATGTCGTCCACGTGGTGGGACCGCGACCTCGGCCTCGCCGGCCGCGTGGTCGTCAAGCACGCCGACACGGGCGTGATCCAGACCAAGCTCTTCCAGATCCCGTACCCGGTCGCGCGCATCCCGACGCTCGCGCCGCACTTTGGCGCGGCGGCGAACCCGCCGTTCAACGCCGAGACAAACACGACGCCCATCATCGGGCTCGAGCCGGACGACCCGTCCGAGAACGAGCTCCGGCCGGACGAAATCTCGGCCCCGCTCGCCGGCAGACACAACATCCGCTTGCTCCGGCTCATCGCGGCCGAATTGGGCGTGCCTGGTGGGTTGTCCTTGATTTTGTTGGTTTGTGTGTTATTTTGGTGGCATGCAGTGCGGCTGACACATTGCATTCTTTGAACAGTCTCGTCTATGCTGAACTGCGACCTCGAGCTCTTCGACACGCAGAAGGGCACCGTCGGCGGCCTCAACAAGGAGCTGCTGTTCTGCCCGCGGATCGACGACAAGATCTGCGCGTTCGCGGCCGTCAACGGGCTGCTCAACTCGGCCGACGAGACCGCCGCGACGGGCGCCGGCCTCAACATCGTCGCGCTCTTCGACGACGAGGAGATCGGCAGCTTGCTCCGGCAGGGCGCCCGCGGCGGCCTGCTCGAGGGCTGCATCTCGCGCGTCGTGGACGCGCTCGGCGCCGGCGCGACGCTGCAGCAGACGTACGCAAACTCGTTCCTCGTCTCGGCCGACGTGATCCACGCCGTCAACCCGAACTTCATGAACGCGTACATGCAGTACCACACGCCGCACCTCAACGTCGGCGTCACGGTCTCGTGCGACCCGAACGGGCACATGACGACCGACGCGGAGTCGACCGCGTTCGTGGAGGAGGTCGCGCGGCGGACAAACAACACGCTCCAGTACTTCCAGATCCGCAACGACTCGCGCTCGGGCGGCACGGTCGGCCCGATGCTCTCGTCCTCGATGGGCTGCCGCGCGGTCGACATGGGCATCCCCCAGCTCGCGATGCACTCCATCCGGGCCTGCACCGGCAGCAAGGACGTCCGCCTCGGCGTCAAGCTCTTCCAGGGCTTCTACGAGGAGTGGGAGGACGTCGACTACCACGTCCGCGCCGGCGAGAAGATGTAGGATGTGTCTTGCTTTACCGTTATCGTCTTTGTTTGTTTGCCATTCAAGTTTGATTTGCTTGTAAAGTTTCTTAAATTGAGGTCGGGCCGACTTGTCCGTTGTTTTTCTGTCTTGTCATAGAACTGCGTTGGCTGGTGACTAATCTGTGTATGCTATTTTGTCTCTCTTCTCGGAGATTGTCGGGGGTTCTCGGGGATTCTCGGGGATAGGAGAGTAATAGGGGGCGTATGTAATGGTCTGCATGTACGTGGCGATGGGGGGTGGGCTGGGGGAATGATACTCTGTTGTTTATCTTAGGTTGTCGTGCTCAAACGACTGGCTTCCCCAGTTACCACCCAGCCACTCACCCACGGCAGCTCCATGGGACATGCCGGAGTTAATCACCGGCATCCTCGTCGTCCGTCAAATATCAATTACAGTAGCACGAAGCACGACAAAGTCCGGGGGCGCGGCGACGCGGCCGGTCTTGGCCGCACGGCGGTCGGAGCCAAAGAGCGGCCGACGCCAAGGCTTGGCGCGGACTAGCAACAGCACCATTGAACCTAGACCCCTGGACAAGGGGTCTGCTGCCGTGACGTCATGACTAAGCGGGACAATACGACTTGACAGCGCGCCCGCAGCCGAAAGGCTTGTGTGCGCCATCGCGCTCTTTCGCGCGAGAGACGTTGGCCGGCCTTGCAGTATTCGCCCGACAGGTGTTCTCGAATCGTGCCCGCGCCGCACGACACCGTGGTTAAGATTTTGTGTTAGGGCCCTATTGTCCTGAAAGACTCGCAACCAAAATCGGCTCGCGGCCAAAAGGAAACCCCGACCGCGCTGTGCTGACCTCGCCGCTTTGTCAATTCACTCACTTCTGATGCAAAACGAAGAACGGATCTGGATTATTCCTGACCTCTTTACTTGCGCGACTGTCGTGATCATCAGACATGGAAAGTTACTTAGAAACCTAAATGCCGGACCGCGGCAGATGATAAAACACAAAACATGCTGTTATTAAATATTTTGCCTTTTACATAGGCTTGCTTTGTAAAACTCTCGTATGTGCACATGCCTTTTACTGGCCGACATGAGGACACTTCGCGCCACAAACAATCAAGCGTATATAAGTATGCTCCTCTGCGCCGTGTTGTGGACATTCTCCACTGAAGATCGACTCAGTGCGCTCCTAGTACGTCGACGACAACCGCGTATCTGAACCAACATGACGAACACCACCACCAGCCATGGCCTCGCGCCGCCACAATTGACTCATGCCCCCTCGCCCGGCCAGTCGGACGAGGAGGACGACGATCTCGCGCTGCGCCTGTCGAGCGAGGAAGAGTCGAGCCAGTACCTGGTCGGCGAGAAAATACTCGAGAATCGGCCGACGGACGACGAGCCGGAGGGGGCCTCCGACGCCAGTGACGCGGTGCAGTCGCTCGGCGGCCGGACGCACTACAGCCCCTCGAACAATGCGCCCGACCAAGCCGGCGCGAACCGGAAGCCGTCGTTTGCCGCGCCGGCACAGCTTCCACCCAAGCATGGCTTCTTTTCGCGCGAACTGCGGAGCCAGCGGATGTTTGTGTTCAAACAAGTTCTCTTTTCGATCCTCCTCATGGGAACCTTGATAATAGTATGATCTCTTGTGTATTCTTCCAGCGAAGCCGTCGAACCGTGCTAACAACTCTCCCCAAGGCCCTGTTGTCGCTGTACTGGGGCTCGTATTTCGATCGCGAAAAGTACTATAACCGCGTGTCCTTCTGGATCGTCAACATGGACGACTCCGCCGACGCCTGGGTCGGTCCCGAGTTCATCGCGGCCGCGTCCGCGTTCGCCGACGCGGCCGGCTCCGCGCGCGTCGAGCTCCGGAACGCGAGCGAGTTCGGGTACTCGTACGCGGCGATCCACGACGCCGTCGTGAACCAGCACACGTGGGGCGCGTTCGTCGTCGCGTCGAACGCGACTTCTTCCTTGCGCGAGGCCCTCGCGCGGCCGGCCGACGCGGCGGGCTATTCGGGCGCGTACGCGGTCGAGTTCGCGTATCCCCAGGCCCGAGAGCAGAGTCTGTATTCCGCGCTTACGCCGTGGGTGACTCAGCTGTCGCAGAACTTCTCGCAGACCTTTGGGAGCCAAGTTGTTCTTGAGGTCGCGCAAAACAGCAGCTATTCGATTTCGGATATCGGCACGCTCGCTCCCGACTTGCTGGCAAGCCCCGTGACAGTGTACAGCAACAATCTGCGGCCGTTTAGCAATCCGATTTTCATTGCCGTCCTGCAGGTCGGCATCATCTACCTCATCATCATCTCCTTTTTCCAGTTCAACTTCTTCCAGCCCGTGCATGCCAGCATCGCGCCTCATCTCAAGATACACCAGTACATCATCTACCGCCTGCTCACGTCGTTCCTGGCGTACTTTCTCCTGTCGCTATTCTATTCCCTCATCTCGCTCGCGTTCCAGGTCGACTTCACCGTCACCTTCGGCCGCGCCGGCTTCGTCGTATACTGGATGATCAACTTCATCGGCATGACCGCCGTCGGCGGCATGCTCGAGAACGTCGCGCTCATCGCCGTCGTAACCTACCCGCCCGTGCTCGGCTTCTGGCTCATCTTCGTCGTCATCTCGAACGTCTCGGCCGCGTTCTTCTCCATCCCGCTCATGCCGGCCATATACAAGTACGGGTACGCGTTCCCGATCCCGAACGTGACGGAGGCGCTCAAGACGACCATGCTCGGCACGAAAAACACGATGGGCCTCAACGTCGGCATCATTCTCGCGTGGATCGCCGTCAACTCCGCGCTCTTCCCGTTCTGCATCATGTTTCTCGGCTATCGCATCCGGCAAAAGAAGATCAAAGAGGCACAGGCACAGAAGGCCGCGCAGGAGGCCGCGGCGGCTCGGGAAAAGAACGGTCAGACGGTTTGATAGAATATTTGTGGTATAATCGCAGGAACTTGAATAGTTCATTTGGGGGACTAGGCAACTAATATTAGAGTAATATAATTCTTATCGCATTCAGCATTTAATGTCTTGAGATTGAAGGATTACCAGTCTGTATCATATATAGATTTCAAAACGAAATTGTCAGAACCGCCCACGATGCTGCCGTTCAGCAGTAACATTAGACATTTCGGCAGTACATCATTGGTAGGACTGACAACTCAATGGAAACCGCAATTATGGCAATGCGTGTACAGCATATCATACGTCGCGTGAACGGTCATCAACTGGAAACTTTGGCGTCACAGAACTTCTCACTTTAGATTGCTGGCGCTGGTTGGTCTCTGCTGATCGCGTGTGGAACAATGAATTAAACTAGTCTGAGAGCGTGAACGATTACCTGGTGGTAGCGAGTGGAAGGAAGAAACCAGTGCTGCAAGTAGCGTGTAGAGCCAATAAAAGTTGTTTGACCCATCGGTTGAAGAGACAAATGGTGGTATCATACCTTTTGTAATTACAAGGAAACAATACGTTACGAAAGCTTCTCTGCTATCTAGCGTATATATCACGTAAAATGTAAAAAGAGTGAAATTAGTATTTCCTCAGTATAACAGTCGCGCCAGAGTATAAAAACAACTGATCAATCAATTCCCAATCCACTACAGACGAGTCTGCAGGAGCGACGGAACGTTTCTATTCCAAATCTCAAACACTTTCTCAAACAGTAACAGCGATAATAACAATTACAGTATGAATTAAGAAGGATCGAGCCCTGGTAGAGAGGAGGAAGGTGAAGAACTGGAGGCAGAGCATGGCAAGTTGACTTGAGAACAATTCAGTCGTCACCAGATCCCTAACCCCATTGGGACCTGGCCATTATACCTAACAGCCAGCTACTGTTTTTGTTTGTTTTTTGTTATGGCAGAAGTCCTAGAAATTGAACGCTCCGATGTGACTTTTGTTGCATTATTTCGACATTCCGAATGGTCTTCCGTTCTTCTTGTACATTGGCATGACAAAGATTGCGTGATGAAAGTGGTAAGTGTCTGGCTGGCGTTCTCAATTTCAGTCTCGAACTAATAGTTTGTTAAGCATCGAAGTGTTGAACGTCCTCCAAGCCGCGGGCTAGGGCGAGAAAACGACCCCTTCAAGTGTGAAAGTCACGCGTATGCTCAACTGAAAGCATATGGTCTATGCGGACGTGGAATCGTCCCTGATTTTTACGGCACTATGGAACAAGTTGACGTACGCGAATGGCAACCGCAACTGAACAGGTTTCTTAGAGATGAGTTATGTCCTAATGTTATTTTGCTCGAGTACATACCAAATATGGAGAGATTCAGCATGCGTAATTTTTCAGAGGAAAATGCTCGCAAGCTTCGTCATATATTAACCGAGATTCATGAAGCGGGAATCTATCATGGTGACACATATCCGAGGAATATGATGACCCAGCGAAATTCGGAAAGAGTGCTTTGGATTGCTTTTGATCATTCTCAGACGGTTTTACCTGATTCAATTCCGAAGCATTTGCAGAGCTGGCTCGAGGAGGAGAACAAGTTCATGGATCTGTTCTTTAAGGACTTGGTAAGGTTGCAGTTCAATTTGCATGGCTCTCATCCATCCAACTGACCTCATTGCAACAGGCAGCAGATGTCAAGGCTGGTGAAACAAAACACACAAAGAATATGTTTCTGACTTAGTCTGATGTGATAAATCAAGGTTCACTTGTCATCTGAGCAGTGGAGTCATTTAGATAGTTCTAGAATAAAGTAGTACACTCT